>OMNN01065221.1:0-10341 GCA_900302755.1 Chromis chromis
GTACAAGCATGCAAGGCACTGATCTCATAATTGAAAAAAAATCTGGAGAGTATTGATCAAGGACATTGTGACCCAGTGACAGACAAGCTCGGATCAATCCATCAACCTTACACTTAGAGGATGAAGTACTACTTAGCCTGTGTATTTATAAAGGTCTTTTAAAAAGAGAGCCATTCTATTTGAAGATCCCATTTTATGCACATTTACTGGTTTATAATTTTATTTTATGGGTCTACTACAATAACTTTGGATGGTTTTATTGTTCAACAAATTTTATTTTTTCATACTGTACATTGCTGCAGCAGTTCTTCTCATCCTCTGTCTGAAACACCCTTCTGTGTTTTTAAGGCCCCACTTTCCAAAAAACCCATATTGCTGTCATTGGTCAGCTCACTTGATGTTGGTTACGTACCGTAACACCAGATCTGTGTGCTTTGACATATACCCCTTTTCCACCAAGCTGGTTCCAGTGCTAGTTTGGCACCCGTGCCTGACTTAGCACCAGTTCTTTGTGTTTCCACCACCAGCTCCAGGTTCTAAAAACTGGTGCTTAGCAAGCACCAACTCTTTGCTGGGCCAGAGTTAAGATCCGAGTACGTCAGGGGCTGGGGTCGGGGTTATCGTGACCAACAATCAACAGTGGAAAGGGACACATAAGCGGTAATTTGTGTCCTTTTTCGCCAGGACGTCCCTGGTCCGATCGCAGATGTACTGGAATGACTCCTGGGACACACGGAAGTTTTGCACAAACTGTTGTGCGCTGAAATTCGATACAATTGTGTCCCACCAGTAGCACGATCGTGGATGTGCCCAGCCAACAGGCGACCTCTGCCTCACAATCAGCCTTAAGACCATCTATAATGATAAACATAGATATTATCATCAACTTATTGCGTTTGTTTAACTGCTATGGAATCGATGCAAGCGTAGTCATTTTATGGTGACGTAATGGTGTGGCTCCAACTCGGCTCCTTGCCAATGGAAAAGCAAAGAGGTTCTTAGGAGGAACGAGATTTGAACCAACTAAGCACCAGCACTAGCACCGAACTAGCACCTGGTTCTTCTTGGTGGAAAAGGGCTAAGAGAGTCCTACCACAAGTTACTGTAGTGAGGAGATAATGGCAGACTGAGAGGAAGCTGCTCATTTGTGAAGAGCATTGCCAAACTAAATGCTAGGCAGGGGTTAGGCGAACGTGTAACATGGTGATGTAGATAAATAACTGAAGAAAAGCCTGAACTTCAAATGAGGCATTTCATGCAGGTAAAGAGCAGCATTTTCTGTGAGAGAGAATAACTTTGACATACTTTTTTAGCCTCTCAAATTAAAATCTGAAAGTTACTAAACACAGATGGGACAGATTTACAGACTGACCTTAGTCACAAGTCCCAATAGTAGCTGTTCTTGGAAAGTCTTAATTTATACAAAGTCTAACTTTTACAAAATACCCTGAGAAGACTGCAAAATATAATTTAGTGTAAGTTGTTGTGTTGTGTAAGTTTGATCAATTTCAAGGTAACTTTTTTTGTAGTTGTAGAAGTCACTTGACAGGAGCCTATTATGTATGTTACTCCATGTTAAGATGAGTCATGGTTGTTCCTTTTCATAAAAATAAAAACAGACTGAACCACACTGACGGTCATTGAATTCAGTTTCTGTCACCTAATGCTAAGAATTTATCAAGGCTACTGGTAGCAGCCTAGCACGTTGTCTTTGTACTGACTTGTACAAAGGGGATCCAATACTAACAGCTGCAGCTGTAAGCTCTTCATCTAAAATGAAGAACTGACTCTTCAAACTGTGAATGGAAAGCAGATGTGTCTGTAATGTTTTTCAGGGAGACATGTTCTGCTAAAATTGGTTTTATAGTTTCAAAACTCATAAGAACACTTTGAACTAAGTATTCAACCAAAGAGGGGTTCGCTCACATTCTTTGGGCGCATTATTGTTATTATCTTTTGTTACAGGTTTCCATTACCTTCTAAAATTTATTTAAGGTTGATACCAGTTCTGATTACTTGTAAAAGAGGGATCTTGGTAGCAGTTGTAGTTTCACATGATGACAATATTTTATATTTAAAATAGCAGCACAATCACTTGTATTGGTAAAATTAGTAACCTAATACTAGTAGTAGCTCTACCATTAATTATAGTCACATTCGAATGAGTATATGAGAGATTAAACATACAGTTCATTCATTTATTTCAACATGCACAATGACACAATCTCCTGAGCTTGAAAATCATTTCAAAGATCAATCCTGAACATAACATGGCTCATTAATGCATCACTATGCAGCATGCACCTTAATTTGAGGAATGACACATCACAGATTCACTTGCCGTAATTATTTTTATATCTAGAGGCATAAATATGTACGATTTAATGCCTGGAAACTGAGCTGATGTGTAAATCAATACTTTGAGTGCGATTTTGAACCTAAATCTCGGGGTGTGTTGTCTGGGCCATAAATTTCATTGTGTAGGGAGCCATTTATGCACATTTACATGGAGACAGGATGTTGATTGCAGGACTGCAGAGTTACTGAGCGCCACGATGGGGAAATTTTGAGAGAGGCAAAGCACTAAAGAGTTCACAACCACATCCGCATTAGGTCATAAATCTTTCTCAACTGAATAAGCACTCTTTTTATTCCTCTTCCGAATTTATCATGCCTCCCCCCCTGTGTGTCTCTTTTCCTGCTGTCTGTGGCTTTTCTCTCCTCTGTCTCACCGTCTCCCTCCTGCTCTTTCTCTCTCTCTCTTACTTTTTAGTGCCTTTATTGGATAATGAGTGTGATGACAGTAAAAGTTTCATCATCAGCCTCCAACCTATTATGCTGTTATTGGATCATGTTTGTTTTCGGTGAGCCTAAAGGAGAGAAGAAAGCAGAGCTAAGCCGCATAGCAAAACACACTTAGAGACACGCTGTCAGGTTTCGTCGTGGCTTTGTCACTCACGGCAAATTACTGTTTAGCTCATCAGTGATAGTCTGTATGTGCCTTATTATGTATGCAAAAAATAAGTGGCCATTCAAATAATTCAAAAGTAGAAATGACAGCAGAGTATGTCTCAATAGCATATTTCTGAGGTTTAAGAGCCCTAACTGATGCACCAACATCCACAGCTGGACGAATTTGTGGTTTTGTTTTCTGTTTGCTTTCCTAATGTCATTACCCAGCAGATGCCCAAGTCTAATTATTCATCTGGAAAATGTTGCCTCAAAAATGTCATCTGCTAGCTCTTCAGCCAAATATTTGTTCATTTTCCTGCTCTAATTAAATGAAATAATGAACCCAGTTGAAATATAGCACGATCAGGATGAATGATTTCCCCGTTTAGTAGAACACTAAGTGGCCAAAGATTAAATGACTTTTGGACCACTTTCTTGCACAGTCAAACATGGAGAACACAAATATGATATATGAGGAACAGTACAATTATATTAAGTAACAGAAAGGTTAACTAATTCAATTTAAAGTGGAATAAATCATGTCCCATACTGGAATCAAGCCTGTCATCAACAATGGAAATTGGTCTTGGTTAATTCGGTAATGCCTCCAAATGGCTTGCCTTATCAGACTGATGACATATACGGCCCCACTCTGTACAGCGGGTGACAAATTGTCCTCTTCCATCAGACTGCCTCTGATCAAACAGATCGATTCTGAAAATATCACTGCAGCCTCAGGATCTTCAAAATTGAGAGGAAGTGTCAACAAAGCTGAGAGAAGAAAGAAATTTCACAAACACTGGCACCTGATGTCAGAGCCAAAAAAAAAAAAAAAAAAGAAATCAATACCCTGACCCCAAGAGAGGCCACTGTCGTGTATGTGAAATACCAAATAACAATCACCTTTACAAGCCTCCCGGAGGCTCATGATAGCATTATTTGAGCTGAAACAACATATTACAGACCCAGGGTTGTGGATGCTGTCTGCTTGTTTTGTGGTCAGTTTGCAGAACTAATGGTGTTTGCAGTTCAATACTAGAGAAAGTGAAATGGCATCATCTGATGTTTGTCCTTTCTTCCAACCAGCTGTGTTCAGCATCGCTGCCTGATTCAGTTCAATCAGAAGCCCCATGAATCATCTTCAATTCAACATCAGAACATGGTTTTATTGTTCAAAAAAGCTCCCTCCTACACTCTTTCCGCTGTCTGTCATTTGGTTGGATTCCACTTGGATGTTTGATTTTTGATCTCAACCAATCGTCTGTCACTCAACAGGAGGGAGGTTGGGAGACTGTGATTGGCAACTGGCACTGAGCTGTCGGCCAGTTTTTTTTTTTTAAACATAACCAGAACTGCATTAACAACAAGAAGCTTTTTATTGCTTCCCACCCCTTCATTTCTCAATTTTTCTGATACCAAACCAAGCAGCTGTTATTCTGGACGCACTGAAAATAAGCTTTTAGCTAGGGGATTTACTCAAATAGAACGCTTTGACAGGTATGCTTGTGCTTATGTAAAAAAAAAAGTTATTGCAAACACTTGACACCTTGTCATGTGGAGGACACAGCCAAGGAAATAATGAATAAATACATGCAAAATATATTTAAAAAAAAATAGGATAGGGGGGACGATGTGCTGTAATGTGCATCTGACGAAAACAGCAGCAGGTTACAAGCCCAATATGATGTTATCAGCAACAAATGCAATCAAGCTAATTAAGGTCTATGTTTGCAGCAGCAGTTGTTTTCAGGAAGACTATTACTGCAACTCTAGTCTGCCTTGTTTTTAGAAGAAAGTCAAACTCTGACTTTAATTTGCATTTGCTTAAAATCAGTGTCAGGTCTTTACCAGAGTTTGATTGTTGCACTTTGTTGGTTGTAGCGAGCTTGTTGCACCCAGATGTGCAGAATGCAGAGCACTCCTGTTTGTGCATCTTTGTGTATACATGTCACACCCCGCGCTACATTTTCTCCTGTTTATTGACCTTGAATGGGAGGATTGACACTGACAATTGCCTTCTGTTCTCTCCTGAACTAAATTTTTACCACAAATCACCAGACACACAGACAGTGACAAACACACACACACAGACAGCAGATGCTTGTGTCAAGGCTTTCGCTGCTGTTGCTCGCAGATGTGTCCACTGAAGCATCATATGAGTTGAGCTGGAAACCATGACTGAGACTAAAAAAAGGTATTGACCCTTGACTACGGCTGGTCAACTCAAAGCAAAACACGTTTAAACGCTGAGTGAACCCGAAAGAGAAAGTCTGGAACTCACAGAATCCAACAATGAGGCTCACTCTGTTTCTGTTCAGCAGAGACATGTCTGGGGTACTGGCCCTTACCTGCCAACTCTCTTCTTCAACCTGAGTGATCTGAAATTACAGTAACAGGGAAAACCAGGAGGTGTGTCTGAGGATGTGCAAGAACTACAGTCTCACCAAATGTCCTTTTTCAAATCAGTGCTGAAGCATCTGACAGCACACACAGTACAGGCTATATTTAAAATTAGGGCTAGTCTGCAGGCCGTGGCCCTGTTTCTGAGATTACGCCTCTGGGGTTAAGGGCTGCGATATTTCAAGAACTCTAGATGAAAGAGTGCTACTTATAGTTTTAGAGCTGATTTTCTTATAAATGCTCCTCAATGAACACTCAATTCCTCCTTGAAGTAAGAGCCTGTCTAGACAAGGACAGTGTCAGTAAATTTAAAAATAATCTAAATGTTAAGTATCAGCACTCACAGGGAATCTGTGTTTGCTTTGTTGTCACAACACAAAATCAAGTTGGGCTAAAGCTCTATTATCAAGAGACTAGTAATTCATCAAACACGGAGGGACACATCTAGGTTCAGACAGGTCCAGACACTGAGCAAATCGGGTTCAGAATGAGAAACAGGCTCAGACTGGAAAGCAGAAACACACTTAAGTTTAGACAGGGAAACGGGTTCAGGCTAAGTTGAAGCAGCATGGAATGACTCAGGCAGAACACAGGCCCATGCTCAGACAAACAGATGGTTTCAGGCTCAGACAGAAAGATTAACTCTCAGGCTGAGGAGCAGAAACAGATTTATGCTCATAGGGATGCTGGGTTCAGATCAAGGTGAGACACAGCAACATATCTACACATGATCAGACAACATTTACAGCTTGACAGTTTCAAATCAGGCTCAGACAGTGAGACAGCTTCAGGCTCCAGCTCAGGCTCAGACATAGTGAAGTCGTAACCTGCTTCTTCATCATATCCTCATATATAGAGACTGTCTTTTTGCTATATTTATGTTTGAACCAGAGTTAAACTTGGGCTGAGACACAGAGATATTCTCAGACAGAGAGTTAAGACCAATATTTCAGCTCAGGCTAAGACGGACGATGATTCCAGGCTCAGGCTGAGATGTATCGCATTCATTCCAGGGACAGACATTTTTGGGCTCAGGCAAAGAAACAGGTTTGGCATCAGATAGACAGACAGACAAGCAGGATGAACTGAGCTGATAAAGAGACATAACTAAGACAGAGAATCAGGTTAAGGCTCAGACAGGAAGAGTTAGATAGGTTTAGACAGAATGACAGAATCAGACCCAGTTCAGACAGTGAAACAAGTTCAGACTTTTGCTCAAAAAGAGAGACAAATTTGAGGAACAGTCCATCAGGCAGCTGAATTAAATGCTTGTCTCTAGGAGGAAGTAAAAAAATTATGAGACTCTGCCTATATAAAGCATCCCATTTGGAGTAGTCTTTTTGTGCAGCGACACACCATTCCCAGCCATGTTTAGAACATTTTCCGTAACTAACATTCATTTGCAATTTCATTATGGATCTCAATCTTGCACAGAGAGCAAACATCAACATTCTGTATCAAATTGACTCAACCTTCATGTCAATGATCTTCACTGGTGATAACAATTGGGTCTATGGCTACGATCCACAGGCCAAACAGCAGTCTTCAGTGGAAAAGGCCACAGTCTCCAAGGCTAAAGAAGTTGCATCAGGACAGGCAGCAAAACTAAGAGCATCCTTATCATTTTTTGTCCCCGACATTCACATGGTTTTGAGAGCAGTTGAAGCAAGGCAGAGTTCAGATTAGTCCATTAATAAACACATTGAAAATCTGAAATTGAAGAGACAGAAAGCACATGGGCAGCTGTGGCTCAGGTGGTAGAGCGGGTTGTCCACTGATGGCAAGGTTGGCGGTTCAATCCCCAGTCCCCCCCACATGCCGAAGTGTCCTTGGGCAAGACACTGAACCCGAAGTTGCTCCCAATGGCAGATTAGCACCTTGCATGGCAGCTCTGTCGCCATTGGTGTGTGTGAATGGGTGAATGTGAAACACATAGTGAAGCGTCTTGGGTACCGCTAAGGTACAAAAAGGCGCTATATAAGTGCAGACCATTTACCATTTACATGTGCCATTCTGACTAAAGTGTGGTATTCAGTAAAGTGTACGGTACGCATCTGGTGTGTATGTGGTTGAACCTCAAACTGCTGTTTCTGCTAATTCTAAAACTTTATCAATCATATCATAAAATAATCTGGCACACTTTAAATTCATCGGATTCAGTTTTGAAATTCAAATTTATAGCACTTGAGGACAGTTCCAGAAACTATGCTGAGAGAGGTGACGAGAAAGCAGAGTAGATGCAAAGAAGTAATAGGAACCCATTGAGATTCAATCCATTGTGCAGTTTTATTCCCGGGAGAGCTGCCATAGTGTCATATCTCAACCACCCTGATTGAAATGAGAGGTGATGACACGGGAGTATTGATTCTCAACATATCTGCATTTTCCTAAAGGACAGGTCCGGCTGTATTGATTGACCCTGCACCTCAGGGATAACGTTAAGCGATGTACAGTCGTCAAGACCAAGCCCATCTCGCAACATAAAAGCCTGACAATAAAGAGACAGCAATTACTGACTAAGCATTATTCAGATTAGACCCCTTTTGCCCAAGCTGCTCTTGAAAATGATTTTCATGTTAGAAAAGTGCTGACAGAAATTTCCTAAATGATATGATTACTCTTATTTATGGTATACTGAGCTAAGTTGTTGACTTTCACTTATGGAATGGATTGGAATCAGTGTCTGTGCAATCTGCACTCCATGGAGGAGGAAGCTTCAATATGCCCTGAGGGTCTCCAATGAAGTGTTCGTAAGATTGTGTAAGAGTGGTAAACTCTCTGCTCCCACACCTTTCAAACATCGGAACTAAGAGTGAAGGCTGCATTCACAGTTACACAACGTATTTGTCCACTTACGTATCGATTAGCCAGGTAAAGTAAGGTGTAAAAGTAAGGCTGGGTATGAACATTTTAATACCTTTTTTTTCTCTCAAGTTCTTTATTTTTTTGCTGCAAATTCTTAACACCATTTATGAGACTCTCCTGAAATGTTTGCTGTCATCCTCATTTCTACAAATCACTGTGTGAAACACAGGGTTATTGTTGAGCGATTGGGAGGCAGCATAATAAAACGCTTCCTTCTAGAAATTACATGCCGATAATGGTAATTATAAGTCTGCTCTTTCCATTGTGCATGTAATGTGGCATTCTCCTCCCCTTCTGCTGTCTCTATGTTACCATGCTTTGAAAAGTTCCTTCACTATGGGAAACAACAACACCAACCTCCGAGCTAGCAACCTTCACATTGAAAACTCCAAGTTGTGCTGAGGGTTTGGATAATGCAGTCAGGCAGGTCTGTTAATTAACCCCTATATTGACAGTGCATGCCAAGCTAAACAATCCCTATTTTGCAGGAACTGCTACATCTTAAGCTAAGCTGATGATTGTAATTGGTTTAAAGAAGGAATGACAATCTAGATCTGGCTGATCCAAGCCATTTTTAAATGGATATACACTGATATACAAACACTATTCTAGTTGATTCATGTTTGATTAAATACACGGCACCAGCTGGAGGTTATCAATCGTCACCAAAGACTTTGTCATGGGGCCCCTTTACTAGCTAAACCCCAACAATGCTCTCTGCTTGCCAACACAGAACTGCCCGCCTCATCTGGGTGCTAAAGCATTAAACAGTAAGGGACTAAACCAGGTACTACACATAATCTACAATACTCGAAGTGTGTACTAGTAGAAAAATGCTATCAGGCATCGGCAGATACTGAATGTTAAAATATTCTAATCCGACTAAGTGCAAAAACACTTCATTGGGACATCGTTAATTTAACAGAATATAAACACGCCAGAGCATTTTTCCCCCGTATAGCAGAAAGATGAGGAGGTGCAGCCAGACCATTCCTCAGCACTGACACAGCACTGTGGAGATAGGTCTACACTACAACATCCATCCATCCATCCATTATCTATACACCGCTTAATCCTCTGTAGGGTCGCGTGGGAGCTGGAACCTATCCCAGCCGACTTGGGCGGAGGCAGGGGACTACACTATGACAGATATTTAAAAAAAAATATGGGGAAAGATTATTGTTTCAGTTAAAAATATTAATTCAGTTAATAAAATGAACTATTTCTTGTTGACGTTTTGAGTATTTAATCAAGCTCACAGTATCTTCCAAACCTAAACCAAGTGCCAAAACATAACCATGCAACCAAAAAATGTTCAACATGCTTTACCTGCTTTGAAGAATTTTTTTTTGAAAAATGGACATTTTAGGAAACAGATGCAATGTGTTGCTGTTTTGTTGTTTTTTTGCAAATAAGATCAGTTTGATCATTTCCCATCTTGGCACATTTTCAGTAAAAACATTTTCAGCTATCTTGATAAAACATACTATTAGGACAGAGGTGCATTTTTCTCTATACATATTTGGTGCTGTGGACTAGTAAACAAAATTTCTAGTAGGGCTTTGCTTTCAAGTATGGCAATTCAGAACCAGTGCACTTTTGCTTTTAGATGTGGTCAAAATATTCAACATATGACCCAGTTTGTTACAAGCATCCTGAACACTTAAAAATAGCTATATTAAAAGACAGACATTCACAGACTCATATTTTATTCCATGTTTCCATCTGCACTAGAATTCCAGGGTCAGTAGCCTCAGATCAGATTTTTTTTTCTAAACATGTGTCTATATGTATATTTTTTTACATTTAAAAAAAAAAACAATGATTTCATTGTAGCCAGGCATAAAAAAAATAAAAAAAATCGTTCTGCTTTTATAATAATGAAGCCCTAAATGTGCTTTAGTGCCTCCACCACAACATTTTCATGCCATAAAAAGAGTTGGATGCGTGTTTGTGTGCATGCCTTTTATGCCATTTTCATTGTGGGAGCACTGCATTCATTTGAACTGTGTTTTGCATAACTGCCATCGCCTCAAGTCACTCCATCTGTGAAACTCAAGCAGCATGAACAAAAGAAGAAAAGAGAGATGGGAGAGGAGAGAGAGGTAGATGGAGAGACTGAAA
>OMNN01065222.1:0-10977 GCA_900302755.1 Chromis chromis
TCTGTTTGTGTTTGCATGTGTCAAGGCAAGGTCAAGCTTGGTGGGTCATGGTGGTGGTCAGTTTGTTGCCGTGTTTCATTTTCAGCTACATTTCTGCTGAAGGGGTTTACCTTCAGACTGTACAGACAGTATATCAGTGCATGATGGTGACCTGAGTGAGGGTTAGTAGAAGTACACTGGGAGAATTCTTCCATGAGTTTCATCAATATGCAGGTAATGTGATGGAAAACAGCACTGGATGCAGTTTGGATGCAATATTTAATGTTCCAGATGTTTTCAAATTTTAGTCTTATTACATTATATCACAGACATGCAAGGTAATAAATAACAAGGGCACTTTACAATTATGTACCTTTGCAATAATTAATTGTGAGCTTTAGATTTGGGCTATAAAAAGCATGTGATGCTGCTTTTGTGAAATACAATTTCCAAATCTGAGTGAGCACCGGTGAGAGATTTTGTGGATGGGACTGCAGTCGGTGAAATTATTGAATCCTGCCAGGCAGTATAATAAGCCTTTTTCAAGGAAGACATTTTGAAACATCTCAGCAGGAAAAGCACAGGTGTAAATAATGAAAGTAATAACGGCTGAATTCCATTATCTGCTTGGTGCTTGCTATTGTGCATTTTGGCTCATAGACTGTCGTGTTATACTGGGACACTGGATGATAAGGCTGTTAGCAACACCTGTGCTTCTCCTGCTCTGGCAAGTAAAAACTTCCGTCCTTTCATTCATTAGCTGTTTTTCCTATCAGAGGGTTTATCCCAGCTGAGCAATTTGGAATCCATACCTGTGGGCAACCGCTGTGCGAGTTGAGCCAAGTCAAAGTTTATGTTGTGTTTAACAAAAAATAAGCATATTGCTGTTTTTAATTGCTGCTCATGGTGTAATTAATGCAATTTAAATTAAATGTGTTTATGATCTTTCTGAGCTTCGTCCTGAGACAGGTCATGCAGTACAAAAAAAACAAACAAACATGAGTAGCAGATAACAACTGGCTATTTCTGAGAAAAATTTGAACTTTTGTTGAATTCTTCTTCAGCTGACCTTTTTTGTTGTTTACAAACTACCAATAAATTTAGAAAATGGCCAGTTTACTCCAGAGCTTGCTGCTTGTATAAAAGAGATATGAAAAGTGAGGTCAATCTGAAAGTGCCTCAAATCTGCATTCTTTCTAACAGACAGCAGGGGGCGACTCCTCTGTTTGCAGAAAGAATTCAGGTTCTGTAGAGGTCTATGAGAAAATTACTCTACATCCAATTTGATCTGTTACCTCAGTAAACATTTTCCTGATGTGTTTATGGTCTCAATCGCTTAGTTTAAGTCTCTTTCAATACAACAAGATGTTCATTTTGTAAATTATGTTTCCATTTAATGTAAAATAGACAATAAAAAGGATATATTTTCAGGTGTGGCTACCTTGAGACACCATATAGGTGTGCGTTGTGTCCACAGGTTCTTAGTCAAACCCTTTGCTTGTCACATCCAATATCACGAAACCAAGATGCCGATGGCCAAATACCAAAATTGAATATTCAGAACAGCGGTCCACAAACCAATAGAAGACATCAGGGTGACTACATCCATCTTTTATAAACAGTCTACGGTGAGCGCTCCCAAACCTACAAACAACAACACTCATTCAGTTTTCACAGAGTCATGACAAACCAATGCTTTTGCAATAATTTGGACTTGAAGTTGTTTGAGTTGCTGTTACATGATTAATGACTAAAACAGAACTAATTAATCTTACTCAGCATCAAGGTTTGATTGTGTGTTTTTTTAATTTGAATTTCAGTAAATGATTAGCTCTGATATTAAATATGTGTGAAATACCATGGCTTAATCCGTTCCCATCCACTATTTCACTTCTGGCAGGCTTGATTCAATGCAGTGCTTAAGTTTATTGTAATCAATATCCAACACCAGAGGCCTTTTCACAGTGCACTTAACCCCATTTAACCTGCTTCTTCTCACACTGCACAAAAATCAGATAGTTAACTAGACATGATACTGCTGTTCAATGTGATTCCTTCTCATCCATTTTTACCTATGATTGTGTTTTATTGATAATACACTGCTTTTACAAGAATATACTTGGTCGCATTCAGTAGTTTTCCCTGAGCTACATTTGGACTTTAACATCTTTGTCTTTGCAAGAATATATGAGTCAGTTTGTCATGAGGGCTCCCATGTAAAAGACTTAAACCCTGCAGCAGCTCTCTAGGTAACATGGTCAGACTTCATGAACTTGAGAGAAAATGGCAGAAAAAGTCATTAAGTCTGATGTAGTAAAATCCCTTTGGTCTTTTCAGTGTGCTTGAAGTGGATGGAAATGTTTGGATGAAAATGTCTGGTGAAATTAGCTATCAGACTTTAGGAACATTGCACACTCGAGAGCTGAGTGGAAGTGTCCTGGCACTCACAACGTTGCTCAAAAAAGCTCTCTTCCAACTTTTTCTTTTGGTTTCTCACTAAAAAAAAAAAAAAGCACATGTATTTATGACATGATAATGTATGTTGGCTGAATTCTTACTGTGCATAATTAATTTCAGAGACAATTAACTTTGGATTAGCAAGAGCTCAGTGGGAATCTATCACCCTGAGTCCAGTGTGTTTAAATGTGAATATTTCACTTACAAAACATCTTTTTGACAGAAAATTAAATATTTTTGGGTTGTAGACATTTGAGGATGTCATCTTAGGTTTGGAAAACATAGATTTTTCATCATTTTCTGACAGATTATTTGGCACTGAATATAATCATTAGCTGCAGCCCTAGGCTTAACTATGTAACTGTAAATAAAATAGTTAAAAGCAGAGTACTGTGCTGCTTACAAATAATAATGTAATGTAATTTTGATGTGAAAATGCATGAAGAACCTTGCCATATCAACTTCAAAGGTGATATATCAATGTTGTGTTCATGACTTGCTGCTCCTGCCCCCAAAGTGGAATGAAAAGTCAGTTATTGCAGGTATAAGTGACAAAAATATTTCAGTGCAGATTCTATTGTAATAGAAACTGAACTGATCCATTAAAGCACCTGTGAGCAGAACCCCACAACTTGCTGAACACCACACGAGACATATTTTTGCCTTTTGCAACGTGGATATAGCTAATGTGTTAGCAACCAACTGCCAAATTATGCGTCCAACAGAATCAACATAACACTGGGCTGCTTAGACATAGGTGGTAGAGCAGGTTGGCCACTAAGGGTTTGATCCCCAAACCCTCCACATGCTAAGTGTCCTTGGGCAATTCACTGGCAAACCAACAACTTGCGTGGCAGTTCCAGTGAGGCAACACTGTAAAGCACTTTTGAACATTTGCACTTTTAACATTCATTTGGAGTATTATAGTCGGTATTGTACAGTCGGTTTATCAGAGTTTTTTCCAAAAATGCTTGCCTGCTGTGACTGGAAACAGGGTTGAGTGAGCCATTACAGTAAAGTAAAGTAAAAAGATGCTAAAACTTAGTTGAGGTAAAACTGCAGTTTGGTCATAATTTATCACTTTGCTAATATGTGAATAAGTGCAGTTTTAAGGATATTATTCCTGCCCATGTTCTTGTGTTACTCTTCGAGAAGTGTGCATTGTGATAAGTGTGTTGATGTTTCATAATAATTTACAGTACAATAATATTTTCATTGTGTATTGGGGAGGTATAATTGCTTATACTCAAATGGATCCATGTTAATTGTTGTCTCTGCATCTATTAAACTGATGCTGTACTGTGGAAACTTTGATCAATACCAATTGCCGCTCTGGCACATTGATTGATCATGTCATTAATATTTAATCGGCGCTGGGATACTCTTCTTTACATCCCTTATCTCTTTTATGTCTGTTCTCCAAAAGTTAAAGAGGTTTGCATCCCAGGGTTATGGCTCTTCTCCATCAGTGGCTGTCCATTTGAGATGATTGGTTAAGAAATAAAAGTCACTACATTTACCATTGCCCAATTCTCAGTGTCAACTGCAATAATGCTATGGGCCATTAACGTGGAGAGCTCATTACTCATCTCTTTTCCCCAAATGCCTCAACCTGCAGCTTTAAAGCTCCGGGTTTAAAGTATTTGGACTCGCTACAAAGGTAGACAGTGATGAGCTGAGGTGGTGTGCAAAAAACTAAGGCATGTTTGCAAGATGATGGATGGCAGACAGTGAAGTGGTTATAGTGAGATCACTTCTCAGCTAGAGAGCCTGATGTTTGCTGAATACCACTTACCTGCTTCAGGCTCCCAACTGGCAGGCACCATTTACTCCGTCTGTCAAATGAATAAAAGATACAATCCACCTGGAAAACCTACATGTAGATGATAATGCACAACATCCTGCTGAAACTGTGTTGCATCTTCTCTTTATCGACATCCCCTTTGTGGGTATCGATTTGATAATGGGAATCAATACGGGAAAGCAGCTATCAGATGGAGTGTGCCCATCAGTGAACTTTATTGAAGAAAGTGTCTTGAGTGTTCTGCAATTTAAGCACGTACAGGTCAATGAAACAAGAGCTACGCTAGAGACCATGTGAATCCGGAAGCACAGTGGTGCTTTCAGAGGAATGCTAATGTCAGCAGGGCAACACTGACAATGTTAACATGCTGGTCTTAGTTTAATGTGTTGCCTTCAAATTTTGCTAATTAGCAGTGAACATGAAGTACGGCTGAGGCTGATGGGATGTCATTAGCTGTGCAGGTATATGATCATAAACCAGAGTAAATGACGGAAATGTGAGATTAGAGTTTGATTGTAAAAATCATTAGAAGATGTATTCCAATTTGTCCTTTGGCTCTGGAGTAAAAGTTCACCAAAGTCATTTGGATTCATCATCTCAGAGTCGTCAATGCAACAGATTTTCTATCAATGCCTTCAGGGAAGAAGTCACCAACTTGTTCATCATGTTCGACTCAGGTTTCTCCAATCAGAATGTTCTGCATCTTGGCTGTGTTACATTACAGCTAATTCAAAGCTATTACTTCCTGCTGCTCTTCTGTCATTTGAAAAGCTTTGCTCAGACTCCCTGCACAGACAGACCGAGCCCTATCTCTGCTCACAAGCTTGTTGTAGCTCTTATTTAATCATCCCTCTAAGATGTAGACATTGTTCTAAATGCCTCTGTCTAATTACGACGACTGCAGTGGACTTTTAACAGGTGTAAATCAGACATTATTCAACAGCTTTCAACTAGTAAAGAATGCAGCTGCTACACTTTT
This sequence comes from Chromis chromis, assembly GCA_900302755.1. Taxonomy (NCBI): domain Eukaryota; kingdom Metazoa; phylum Chordata; class Actinopteri; family Pomacentridae; genus Chromis; species Chromis chromis. Next base: position 5,220 of record OMNN01065222.1, read on the forward strand.
AACTAAAACAGAAAGAGAGATCACATTACGCCTCTTTTAGCACCACAACACTGCTGCTGATTTGCTTAAGGATCGATTGTACCAGTTCTTAAAGCCAGGCTCCAGATTATAATTCAGAGTTGTTTTTCCCCTATCAAAGGAGCAGAAAACTAAATTGGACCATCTTGACTTTGCAAGTCTGTTTCATTTTTAAATCACTTCTTAAAAACCCTCCTCAGTGAAGATCAAGTATGGCATATTTTTATATACTGGAAGACACAACATTAGCAAAACAAGCAGTCGGCACCATGGCCGAGCATTTCTGACTTGAAATTTCTGGGGTTTTATGAGTAACAAACCAAAGGAACCGATCCTGTCAGCTTGCATGATTGTGTGGAACTTTCTGTATCATTATTTTTCTTCAGAATTATTATTATTTTTGTTCAAACACATATGGCTGAATTATTCCAATATTACAACTTGCAGTGTAGAGTAGCTTTACAGTGGTCAGAGTAGTAGTCAAGCTGGTGTGCCTGAGCTGCAGTAAGCGTGGATGGGTGGGTGGAGAGGCAGGCAGGGACTTCATAGATCCATGCATTCTAGAGATAGAGCTACATTTAAGCCATTTTAAGGCGGGTGGGGAACATTTTCATGGAAAAAGAAATATCCTAAATGTGATTTTAATGCACAGAAATGGGTTTGGGGGGTTAAATCAATGGCTATGGTATTTAAAACATTTAATTTTGAGTGACATTGTGTAATGATTCCTGATATGATCATATTGATTTTTACTCCTGTACTTCAGATTTTATTGCCTGCTGTTTGTAAAGCACTTTGTAACTTTACATGCTTTACGTATAAACATAATATATTATCATAAGTGTAAGAGAAAAGCTTTTACTGTAGGTACAGGACATGCATTGTACTTGTTACAGACTTTCAGTTTTCAGAAGTTTTGCTTATTACTGCAGGAAAACGTGATGCAGATAGAAATGGCTAAAATGAGCAGTTACAAGTAGCATTCATGCAACAAGGTTTTACTGCAGTGTGTGCAAATCAACAGCTTTTACCTTCCCATTGTGTTGGAAGTAAAACGATTCTTACCATGTGCATATCAGGAAATATGATTGTGGTTGCTCACAGCATGATAGTGTCTCAAACTCTTTTAATAACTTATTGCCTCACATTCCTCATATGCTGCATTTTTGACAGTTAAATGTCCCATAGTCCAATTTTGGAGGAACACTGTGGAACATTTTGAAATTTCCAATTTTGACAACTTGTGATTTGGACATGATGGATTATTTTAGTTTGGGAAATGCTGGTAACTGTGGGTCTGGCAGAAATTAATGTAGTTCAGAGTATAACTGATAATTTGGCCTGCTGATGGCATTGGATAAAAGGCCGGAAGATCACCAAAATCAATACGTTTTGCTTTGGGCATCACAAATATATCTATAAAATTTCCTCCAAATAATACCGAGCAATTTCAGTTTGGCCCAAAATGAAGGGCTGACCTTCCCACACTGCCACCCTGAGGCTCAAAAAGTTCTTCCACTGATAAAGTTACACTGAGCCGTGCACATGTTGTTGCAACAGCTTTGGCCTTCAGCTATACTGCAGTACCGCTGGAGTGTGATGTCTGAACAGTTTCTCCTGGTAGCTCTGGGATCTCCCTGTGAAGAGCTTAATATATAAACTATAGGAAATATTTCACGTTTCACATTTTCTTTGCAAGCAGGGCAGGATTGGTTGATGACGGGGAGGCAGGGGAGCCAGGGGAAACCCACGAGGAAGGGCACCTGCGCTCAATTAACCACTCTCCTTATTATCGGTGTCTCAGTAGGCGCTATTAGAGGAGCTGCTGGACTGAGGCCATATGCCAGAGACGCTATACAGCATTCACAACCACCGTGTCTAAGAGGACTGTTTGTTCTCAGTTGGATGAGTTCCTGAAAGGGGAACTCTGGTGTCGGCAGATTCAAAGTACAAAGTTTTCTTCAGCATTAGTGCCAGATTGCATAGATCCACAAACACGCTATAGGAAGGAGTTGGAGACAAGGGACCGAGGCTATTAAAGGTTTCTATACTTTACACTTATTTTAAATTGCATTGCAACTTCATCAGTCATATATCACAGAACTAATTACAGCTGGTAACTAAATCTTCTTTCTCCTTCATTGTCTCTGCTCATTTCATAACTAGGTTACAAGAAGGGCACCATTTTTATTTGAATCTTAAGGATTTACATCTTCTCTTTTCCTGCTTGAGTTCTGTTTCTGTTTTGTTAGATTCTCTGGGTATATTTTAGATTTTCTCAGGCGAACTGGTTACGACGAGTAATTTCTGCTCTGCCGGTCAGCCTTCGACCAGGAGCTGAGACGATCACACCACAAAAAGAACTCCTCAGAGGTTTTGCTGCAGACTGGCAGAACAGATCGATTCAGGTGTGTGTGTGCAGGTGCAGTGTAACATTTGATCCAAATCTAAGGTCATTCTTTTGTAAGCAGTAGGTTCAGCCAGTCACTGTCACATCTACGTGTGAGTTAACAAACCTGGAGCAGTTTACCTTTTACTTCTTCTTCTGTTGTTGTTTATTTGTTTGCTGCTGCATGCATGAGATACAGTATGTAACATCCACTTAAGTGTCTGTAAGTATATTCCAAACCAATGTCCTTGTGTCCTGTGATGCTCCTAGTAAATATCCTGAGCATCATTCCAGACAATGCACAGGAGTGTTGTGTGCAAGTTACCTTTCTATTGTTTGTTAATATTGGTTGAGTTAACGCAGGCATGACTTTTAACATGAATGCATCTCTTGGTGTCACTGCAGAGCAACAACTGCCACTACTTTGCCTCATTTTTCTTGAACTTTTATGGTTTTATACTCATTTTATGGCTGGACTGCTGACAGTTTTTTATTTAAACAACATTTTGACATTTAGATTGATTTTAAAATAAATGATAACTGACTCAGTTAAACATTCACATCCCTGATGGTACTTCTGCTTTGATTGTGTTAGGAGGGACTTTGCCAAATCAGAACTGAGCATTTGAGGCTGAATTACTACTGTTGGTTGTGTTCTTTGGGTGAAGTTCCCAAGGTAGCATTGATGCCATTTTAATTCTAACAACATGGAATTGGTCTTTTTCTGGTCCAGATACAGTTTCTTTGAATAATTTCTGGGTTTGATGCTTGCACTAGTTGTAATAAACCAATAGTTTGCCTTAAAAATTATGTTCTTGTACAACTGAGCTCATTCTCAATTACATTCTGAGGGGAACATATTATATTTGATTGTGAAAATCCTGTTGCTGACTTTTGCCTCCATCATTACATTGATTTTTTTTAAACTTCTGAAGATAGTAAAATCTGAGCGCCATTGTAACCAAACTAAAGTTTAAACAAATGTTTTTGTCATTTATGCCTTTTTAAATACTTATTGTCAAAGGTTTAAAGCTCCTATGTCTAGTTTGGCCTTGAGCTCTATCAAGCCATCGAAACTAACTTGTTGGAGTTCTTAGAGGAAATCTCAAACTTTAAATAAAAGATCTTTTTTTTTTTTTTTTACATACAAGCCCACAAATGTTAGGAAGGAAGAGAAAGTCAAAAACTGTTGTGTTGTGATAGGACTCAGTATGCAGCTAAGGTCAAGGCGCTGAGCAGAAGTCAGAGGAGTGTGAAGAGGAACAGCTCCCCCTCAATGCTCAGACTATATACCACGCCGTCACGGAAGGTTTCTTTATATAAATGTGAGTCTGTCATGGTACTTCTCTTAGGGAGACACAGATATCCATAATTCTGCAACCACTAGCTGTGCTCTGTGATTTGAAACAACAGACTGCACGCTTTGGGTAAATGCAGTTTCTGTTTAGAAAGAAAAGAGCTGCAGCATGAGTGGTGTAACTGAATCCTTGAATAATTTAAAAGATGGATTTAAAGAGGAAAAAAGAAACCAGTGTAGTGAGATTTAAGTTTGGGTTCATTAGTATTTTATAAAATCTAAATCCACTATCAAATCCCTAATCTCCTTAAGTTTAAATTTGCAAGTAACTACACTTTTAATTATTATTAAATTAGCAATTCACTTCAGCTCTGTAGTCATCTGTGGTTGGTGAAAAGTTAGGAACACTACTTTTTTAAATGGTAGCTATGAAATTAATTAAATCAGTGAGTCTAATTAATGTTCACAACCTGAAAATGAACTGAGCAGCACAAAATATGAAATGTTGATTGATGCTGATTGTTCTGACACACAGAAATAACAGCTGGATCACACTGACTTTTACTGCTGATTTTTCACCAACTACTTGATCCAGATAGTGGAGGTTCTGATTCACGACTAGGAGCTTAATGAGCTCCACATATTGATTTGATGAATAAAAACATGGGCTGCAATCAGCTGATCATTTCTCATAGATTGCTGGTGGTTGTAGAGGAATGTTACAGGGTGATGTGTCTTTTCACTCACAAACAATCTTAATCAGGGCAGAATATTACAGCACATGAACCAACACACTGTATCCAGCAAACTTTTTGGCAATAAATAACTGCTGTTTCAACGTAAAATGAAGACATCCTGTTATGTTTGAAATATGGTTGAATAGTTTTGAAATAGAAGTTGTGCCGGATGTTCTAGCAAGGAAAATCTTGTTTACCTGAAGTTTTAAGCTACTAAGTCCTAAAAAATCAAGCAAGAGCAAACAAAAAAACAAATGATAGTCTGAGCAGGTACCTTACCCACAACCGTCAGTCTCCTAATGCTGTGTTCTACCTGTATTATGGCCTACTGCATTTAAGAACCCAGGCTTATAATAAAACAACACAGGGAGGTGTTTAACTGTGAATGTCCAGAGGCAGTACAGATAAGTTCTCCATGCAACACTTGGTGAAACGGGAATATGATTTACATGTAGAAATACATAAATGGCATCATGCAGTAGAGTTCACATTGTGTGGTTGTTAGATCCCAACCATTTCACAACCAAAAATTTGTAACAAATGTTGGATTTAAAAACATAGCTTCTGAAGACCGGTAATTCTCTTGTCCACCATTATTTTGGTATATCCACAGGCATTCATGGTGCCACCTATAAATGTCATCTCCCCAACACCGTTTACATTCACGCAACCCCATATTATGACATATGGGGACTCTGCATTCACTGTTTTTAAACAAATGTGCTGCACCTCATCTGATCCGAACAAATTTACCTTGGTATCACATCACTATAGAATGTGCTTCCAATATTAGTCGAGCTTCTTTTCATGTATTTTAGCAAATTTTCAACAAGGTTTTGGGGGTTTTGTTTTTGTTGGACATTATCTGTAGAGGTGGGCATTATGAGCAGTCCGTCACACTGCCTGAGCTGTCACAAAAATTCCAATTTCCACTGATAACCCCTTTGAAAGTCTGTTTTTCAGAGCTATTTGAAGAGAACAATCACTGCAACTCTGATTAGTGGTACTGTGGCTTACTGCTGCAACTGTGCTTAGACTGATTTTTAGTTGGCCACCGACCTTTCTGTGTCCTTTTCTATCTTTGTGAAGTAACACAATCAGATTTTTTAATCCCCTTGGGTATTCTTTCCCATATGGAGATAAGATGCAGACATGCAGATTGACCTTTTGGTCCAAAACAGAAAGTTCTGGTGTTCACAGGTCATTTTATAACCATGCTCATGCAATTAGACTGATTAGAAATCACAACTGTACTCAGTTTAGTTTCAGTGATCACAGTTTTCTAACTTGGTGTAGTCACATTTGTTGCACTGTTTG
>OMNN01065224.1:0-11991 GCA_900302755.1 Chromis chromis
AATTAGTAAATAATTTTATTTTTATTTAAAACTAGATAGAACATACAATAAGTTTTTCCTTTCCTTCCTATTTTTTCTTTCAATTAATTAAAAGAAAAAAGAAAAAAACATTGTTCCTTGTTGTATCTGGGTTTTATTGTCAATTTGTCGGAATACTTTTCACTACATTTGGCAAATTAAGAGACTCCTCACAAAACCTCTTAATGCACTAATGAAATAAGATGCAGAACTTTCACTGTTCTTTGCTTGTAATTAAAAGAAAATGTACTGGAAACAAATTGTGCTGAAATTCATTTTTAAAAATGTATTTATGTGCAGTACATTCATTTTAGTTATTCCTGCTGAGTCACCCAGTAGTTCAAAGCATTTCACTATTGTCACAGAATTGACATTCTCAGTAAAGTCCCATATAGCGTATAGAGCATGTAGAGTAATTAAGGGAGGTTAAGCCATATATTAAAATCATATCTTTGTCAGTCTTTTAAAGTGTTATATAAATATATATATATATATAGAGCATCTGTCAGATTTTGTAGGTAGTAGCAACTCCTTTGCTGTGGCCACAGCAGCTGAATGTTGTTTTGCAGGAGAATGCACATTTATGAGATCTCCTGACTTCCCCAGTTAGACATCTGGCATCAAAAACTACCAGTGAATTAACAGAACCAGGGTTGAGGCAGTTGTGGTAGCTATATAAGATTCCTTCATTGGTCCTAACTTCTCCTGGGTCAGCCATGGATGTCACTTGACTGTTCCACTTCTGTTTTTAAATTATCTGATTTATGAAAACCACAGAAACTACAGTAATTCGCCATCATCAGTATATTCAGGCATATCTTCATTTGTAGAGCTGCTGCTCCAATAGAATAAAAGCTGGTAACCTGTAACCCAGGTGCTGCTGAACCATGTTACAGTAAGCCAATAAAAACTATGTTCTTTATTACTGTGACTTATTCATAGGAAGACAGTAGTACTATGGTGAGGTCAAGCTGGTAAATCCCAATACACTTTTCAGAGAACAAACATTAGAAACACAAAACCTTTTAGATTTTTTTTTCACTTTTTGACACACGACATTGTTAAAGACAGACACAGATAAACAGTCTGTGCTTTAAGTTCTTAGGTAAATGGAATGAATGAAGAATAAAAGGTGTAATGTTCTACCAGGATGCTAATAAACTGATTAATGCATTTACGTGTTAAGGAGGTGCTCAACGGGTACTTAACCTCCCTTCTGGAGGAAAAGAACACATCTTAATGAGCTCCGTCTTGGGCTCGTTTCGCTAAATCTCACCAACGTGAAACCACTTCACTTGGTGTTAATTTTGACACGTTTTACTAATCAGTGGTTTTAAAAAATACCATAAAAGACTATAAGACTATAGGACTTTTAAATGTATGTGCAGTTTTCAACATGCAAGTCACAATTAATATCATCAGAGGATTTCTACTTGTGTAAGTTTTAACACCACTAAAACAAATGTTGCACTCTGCATGTCTACCTTCATAGGCACTATAGCACCTACTAGATATGAAGCCTTACAGACTTGGAAGGAAAAGAATGGTAGAATTATTATTTATACAGTAAAAGCAGATACATTTAATATGTCAGCCTTTTGCCTACAACATGACCTAGTAAAGTCATTTCACAAGCAGTGGTTTCCTCCTCAACACGCTAATGATTGCTCAGCTGTATCTGTCTGGGAATTTTACATCTGAATGTTGTGAAATGTCTTGATTTAAGTGGGAAAAAGTCTAATGAGGCTACTGGCAACAACAACAACACAGTGAATGATGACTGTGTATAGATAAACTCTCACAGGTCCTCTGCTGTTGTGCAACATCATTTTTTTGCATTGTTTATCATGCAATTACTCTGCAGCCACAAAAAATGTTTTCTCATGAATCTCAACCGTCAGTTACAGTAATGTGGTCTGAGCGTCTGTTTGCATCCAATCTGCTCTGTAAAAACAATTTATTGTTTAAAGCATGGCAATGCAAGAGAAGACAGAGTTTTGACTTTCAGGTGATATCCTTATGAATCATGTTTTTCCCCCAGAACAATTTCTGCAGAGAAATATTTTCTTTACCTGTTATCAAGATTATGACTTTCCAAGGGACTGTCAGTAAAATTAAAATAAATATTATTTTTTGAGAGAAATGTTTCCCCTCTTTGCTAAGCTGAGGATAAGCATACGTTTGTAGGGAATATAGCAGATTGTCTTCATGTCTCTTAGTGCTGCAGCTAAGGTTAAGGAGCACCACAAGGCATGATTCTGGGGCACACACTGTTTTCTGTTTACAGAAATAGTACTGTATTTAAAATGTTTCATCCATGTTGACATACTGTTCACAAGTAATAGACTTATATATTCATTTGTTTGGTCAGCCAGCAATCATCTTATTTTTTTGCATCAGTATCTCTAAAATTGCTCTGCAGCTTTTCTGAGAATGGGGTGAAAGAGTAGCAAACAATGATGCTGGAAAATACCATTATCACCTATGCAAAAGGAAACCACAGAGAGACATACCCTTGGAAGGGTTTTCTAAACATGGAAATTATTATGTCCACACTGTCGCAGAGGTGAGACTACTATAAGGTGTAACGTGGGGTGTACCATTGTGTACGTTTCTACTGTACATAAATAGGTGAGAAGCAAAAAAGGGAAAAGTCGAAGAGATAATGTTTTCATCCAGCTGATGCTGTGTCTCTTGATTATCTGAAGACATGCTTGGAAGGTAAGTGTGAATGGAATTGTGAGTATGTGTGAATGTACATTTGTCTTTATGTGTTAGCTTCGTGATGGACTTCTAACCTATCAAACATCAAACAGGAAGCTCATGCACCATGTTTTCAGCCTTGTTGTTGATCCATCTTTGTGTTTCAGTCTTATACAATATTCAGATCTGACATTTACAGTGGATGGGAATATAGATTAGCTTTATCATAGCCTTGGGCACACAACTGTCCTGGCTGACAAAGTTAATTCAAAACCCGAATCAGCCAACTGTAGCCAACTATTTGACAACATGCTGATAAAAATAAGCAAGATATTGCAAGGTATCACATGGTATCACACTTTACTAGCTTTTCCAAGGTGTCAAAATTTCCACATAGTATAATTTTCATTATGTAGGGAGTCAGTATTCAAAACAGGATCTCTGCCACTGGAGGTAAATGTGGCACATGTGTGTTTCAAGCTATTAAACTGCCACAACATCGTAGAGCAACACAGTAGTAAGAGGGAAGAAAGACTTTTTCACAATTTGCAAGTGAGCTGAATGAATGATACTGATCCTGCAGACTTGCATAAGAGACTATGGCTTGATTTTTAAGTATGTTGAATTTGCACAATTCCTCTGAAGCTGTATATTCTAATGCAGATTGGCAGGTGACACAACTTTGAATAACTAAAAACATCTGATGTCATTTAACTCAGTTTTTTTGTTCAGATTCCCGAGAGCACCAACAGTGCAAGAGTATAGTGGCAATCAGTGAAGATAAAAGAATCCGTCTTCTCCCTATGGTAATGAATAAAATATACATTTTTCCTGGAGTTCCTTTGCACCTCCTTCTTTATGTAGACATCAATAACTGTTCTATATGTTTCATCTCAGAGAGGGACAATGACTCAGACGAAGCCTTTCTTTCTCACTTTTTTTTTCATGTAGAAGGTTGTATCATTCCACCCATGGACATGAGGCACTGACTCCATCTGCTGCAGAAGAAGACTGATGTAGTTTCCAGCTGTGATTCCTTCAGTCCTTCAACACTGACTGCAACTCAGCCAAAACAGCATTGGAGCTTGAATTGGTTATTGTGTACCAGTCATGGCAAATCCTACAACCTAGATGACCATATAGGCTGTTTGTCCCAGTGGCAGGAGATATATAATCTTTTGATGATGTACCAGTGTTATTGTAAAAGTTGCGCCATATTTAAGCATAAAAACAATTTAGTTAGGTTCAGAAAGATCAGCTTTGGAGTTAAAACAGAGGACCTTTACTTTAATGGCAGTAATAAACTAAACAAATAAATGTTGTGCCAAATGTTTTGTTGACCCATCCATCCAACCCAACCTCCTCTCTATGCATACTCCTGTATCTAGCCTGCAGTTCATCAAAATTACAGATGTACATCAGAGCTATATAGACTATGTGCATCATTTTTGATGCTTTGTGGAGGTTTTTTCAGAGCAAAGTCACATCAACCTTAATGAAGAAAAAGCAACAATCTTCTCTCTTTCAGTCACACCCTTCTTATAAAACCATCTCCACTGCAAGCTTTCTGCTTGACACCATTGCTGCTCTGTCAAAACAAAATAAAGAACATATATTATGATTGCACAGCAGTGTCTTCTACCTAGTAGCTACAGTCAAAAGCTTCCCTCTCACTCTATATGTCAAAATGAATACAAGAATGTAAATGCGATACTGGGAGGTATATAATTAAAGCACAATACGTTCTTATTATTATCTGTCTAGTATTGCAATGGTGCTTTAAAAGGGTGCAATCCGACAGCCTCGCCTCCTAGAAATCACATTTACATACAACTCATTTGCAACAGCAAATATGCTTTACAGGAAACAAAATGCCACCTGGATTCGTTTTTTAATCACGATAATAAGAAGATACTATCTTTCACTAAAATAGCCAGTTTTGCAATGCAGGTATCTATTTGAAGCAAAATGACATTACTTTGTTTATGTTTAGGCACTAGGGGCACTTGATTGAGGTGAGGGAAATGTCAGGGTCTGGTTTAAAACAGAAAAAAATGGGGGGGAAAAGTCTCCTGTTTTCTGCTTTTGGAAAGGGTTCATAGCACACAAAGGACTATGACTACTGCAGGGGTAGTCATAATAGTTTGTCTCATTTTGTCTGTGCTGTAGGTGGTAAAGAAAAAAGTTGGTGCAAATCCAGGAAGAGATATAATTATCCTAATTTCTATAACATATCAGATATTTTTAAAGGCTGATTCTCTGTTTGTGTCTAAACCTTTGAGTTACATGGGTTTGTGTTTTCTTATAACAGTTTAGTTATCATAAAATCATGTGTAATGTGGTCTCAGATTGTATTCCACTTTATTTTTTGCCTGATTATCACTGCTAGGTCTATTTTATTCTAAATAGCTCTTCAGATTTTACAGATGTTTCGAAACACCATGCTTGCTAGGGGGCTCTAGCAGTAGAGTGAAAAGTTAATACATTTTTATTACAATACATCAGCAGTCAACAGCATTTTGTCTTATAATTTGCTGCCTACGCTGCCCAGGAGCAACAGCGGCACAGGCTTGGAGATGGATTCCACACATGCTTCCAAACAGCCTCCAATGTTCCCTGAAGCAATATGCAGTCAGCAGGCAGCACCTCTAATACCCTGAAAAGACGGATCATCACACCAAATCTCACTGAGGGCAACTTGCACCGGCTGACAGCTCTCTCTCCTCAGGAGGCTGCACACTGAGACCAGCTAGCTGAACTCAGTCAAAGTTACTTATGTCAGTCACAGAAGTTCAGTTATCTGGGTTAATGTGCACTCAGTGGCAACGTTTTGATGAACTGTTGAAGTAATTGGTAACTTTGACATCGATGAAGACAATCAACCACATTCACCGATGAGCCACTACATTAAAGCCACCTGTCTAATTGTGTGTATGTACCTCTCAGGCCACCAAACAGTGTTGACACATTGAACGTGGACTCTAGAAGCCCTCCCAAGGCATCCTGTTGTATCTTGTACCAAAACATTAGCAGCAGATCCATGACATCCTGGAGGTTGTAAGGTGGGGTCTCAATAGATAGGACTTGTTTTTACAGCTTGTTCTAAAGAAGCTTGATGTGATTTAGATCTGGGGAATTTGGAGGCCAAGTTAACACCTTGAACTCCTTAAACCATTCCTGAACATTGTTTGCATTATCATGCTTAAAAGGCCACTGCCATCTGGGGACACCATTGCCTTGAGGGTGTATCCATAACGTCTATAACATCTATAACATTCATATATAGCATTCTTTCCATAGTGCATCCTGTTGCCACTGGGTAAAAAATTCAAGCTCCCAGCCATCTACATGAACTCCATGGTCCAGCAGCCCCACAAGACCCCCCAAACTTTTTTGTAGATGCTCTGACCTCGTCTTCTAGCCAATTTGGCCTTTGTCAAAGTCTCTCAGATTCTTACACTGCCCATTTTTCCTGCTTCCAACACACAAATGCGTAATATATCCCATGTAACACTGTCAGTGCTATTTACTTCACCTGTCCGTGGTTTTAATGTTGTGGCTATTTAGTGTAGATAAGATTGCAGTAATTTTGTGTCATATTTAATCTCTGATTTGTGATTAAATTTATTATATATAGTAAATCCCGGAAAGAAAACACCTGTACTCTTCCCCTATGATCACTGATACATGATGTGTATTCTGGTAGTGTATAGAAGCCATAAGTGGGTGGAAGATGGCAACAAGTCAGAAAGAGACAGATTTATTAATATCAGCATGCACCACAGCAGACTGCAGTCTGAGTACATGCTGAACCTGAAAATGAATCACTTGTACTATTTTAAATCGACTCTTGTTAAAAGTTTGGGCTCTTTGAAAAGCATGCACAGATATTTTGGTGTGTCCACGCGCTCGCAAGTACACTGACAATGGCAGCTGGCAGCAGAACAGTCGGAACAAAGTTCACACTGTTCTTTTCATGGTATTCATCATGTCTTAAAGGCGTCTGGGTTTCATTTGCAGATAATGAAAATCCCTGTTTAGAAGCAAGATGTATAGGTTCCAGTATAGACAGTATGTTACTTTATAAATGGCAGGTGACAACAGCATGACATGCATACCATGTACCATGCTGGCAGAACATAAAAACACATCATCATCTAAAATGCAGTCCATTTCTATTCACATTAAACTTCAGCAGCAGATCAATGAAAGTGTATTATAATATACTGCATTTTTATGTCTCTGGCTTCTATTTCTAATTAAATAAACTTAACAATAAACTGTTGGTCTACTCTTGCACACAAATTCTTGGACCTTTTAAATTAGCTTAGGGATTATCCATTGTAAGATAACTGTCTTTCTTAAGGATATCTTGCTTGACAGTTAATGCTTTTAGCCGTGCACGGCTCGAAGAATAGCAACAGTTTGTTGTGTGGTCAGTCCACCACTTTGGTCTGGACAGAAATATATCAACAAGAATAGGACTAATTCATTCATGGTTTCCAGTGGATAAAGCCTCCTGTCATGAGTCCTGTTTTTCTGACAGAAGTTAGCAGTCTTGGTTTTAATAAAAATGTCTCCACCTTTGGACTGACTGTCAATAAATTTGGCAGAAATCATGCTCTGTACAGGATAATTTGCAATTTTGTTGAGCTCCTTACTTTTGAAATTAACTTTGTGTATTAGTTTGGTTTATGTCCAAATAGTTGCAAAACTAATATTCCCTTTAGTCTCAGTTATATTTGGTGTTATCTAGCAAATATGAGCATGCTAACACACTAAAATAAGATGATGAACTTGCCTGGTTTGTTTCTAAGAATCAAAGGAAAAAGTATACTGGTGTTTGTTATTGACGGAGTAGAACCTTGCAGGGAGAAGGTTGTGGTTGATGAACTGACAAACATGGTGTGTGAACTGCATACTTTAAATCCTGACCATGAACATTAGCATGGCCTACCTGACCTTAACCAGTCGTATTTGGTTGTAAACCTGTGCAAATTTTAAGCATAGTACCTGCTATGGAAAACAGTCATATTGTATGCATTTGAATGTTGGATGGCATGACAAAACATGTCACCTTGGTGGAAGTGGTGGTAGATCAATGCATGCATTATGGGTCATCTGAGAAAGCAGACTGGAGACCTCATCGAGGCATGGACTCTACACGAACTTTGAGGGAGTCTTGTGGCATCAAGACGTTAGCAACAGATCCTTCAAGTTCTGGGTGTTGGAGTCGCTGTGGACTTGTTCCAGCACAGTTCATGGTTGGTCCTTCCTCAGACTGCTTTTGGTAGGCCCTCACCACTGCTTTCAGGGATGGTCCAACCAAGTCTTCCAACTGTTTAACTTGACATTTTCATGTACCCAAAGTATTGACTCCTTAGACTGCTGTTCTGGTAGGTACTTACTACTGCTGACTGGAAGCATGCAACAACGTTTGCAGTTTTGATGGTACTGCACCCTAGTCACAATGATTTGGCCCTAGAAGAAGTCACTAAGATCTTTATTCCTACACATTTCTCCTGCATCCAACACAGTGACTATGAGAACTAACTGCCCACTTACCAATCTAAGATATTTAACACCTTGACATGCACCATTGTTAGTAGATAATCAGTTTTATTTATTCCATCTATCAGATTTTGACTCATCATTGCAGAAGCACTAAGCATTGAAATGTTACGCTTCGGTTCTCTAACAGCTTTGAGCATCACCTCCTTGCAGAATGAGTCGAGTTTATTCTCTTCATGTGCTCATAGATGTACCTGTGTTCCACTGGATCAGATGGTCTGACTGCAGTGTACAAAGTCCTTGTTTGTGAATTTGTTTTATCTTCCCCTTTTCTCACCTGACTTCGATCTGTAGCATTACAAATTCTGGATTTTTCTCCCCAAACAGTGGATCCATATGGTTCTCCTGATCTTAGACAGTTTAATCAATATCTGTGAGTACAAACAAGTCTCTCCCAAAGACAGAAATTAGACAGCCAAACATCTCTTGGTAACAGAACCAGTAAACAAACCCTGAAGCTGCTTCCCTGGCAATTAATGGGGGACAGACTTTGTGGATGAAATAGAGCCATGCTTCCTTTTTTTTTTTTAGTTCTAATCTGTATTAGAACATTGTACACAAGCATAAAAATTGATCAAACTGAGAAGATCAAACAGGACTGATTATGCTGCATGTATAATGCAGTATGTGTTTGACACAGCCTACCAAGTTGTGGTTTTGTGTTTAAGATGTGGGCATTTATGTTTGCTTCTTTGAGTGCTCCAAAAAATGCCCAGCTAATGACTGTAGAAATGGAATAATTTGTAATAACACAGCGAGTGCAGCCCACCTCCCCCCTCTTGGCTCTGTCAAAGTTAAACTCTATGAAAGAAACAAACCTTTGTCTCACGCTGAGCTCTCACCTTGAAATTGATTGCAGAGAATAAGTTTAGAATATCAAATTGAAGCGATTCCCCGGGAGAATAAATTAGAAGTCCGTACCTGCTGTGATTTTGTTCACTGTCCATTTTAACCATTGGACATTAGAAAGTCATAGCACAATAAGGGCTGTTACTGAAGTACCTCCCTTGTTCCTGCAGTCTAATAATGGTTGATCAAAGACAGTACATGCAGAGCTATGTTTTTTCACACGCAGAGGCATACAATCATTGAACTTACATGCTACAAAAAGGAAGATGGGAATGAAGCCATAAACTACAGTCCAAATAAAATGATACAACGTCAAGGAGTATGAGGAAGATGTCATTAAATCTGCCCACTGGGTCCCTGAGAGCAAATCTTAGATATCATATGAAATCATATTTTATCTTAATAAAGTTGGAGAGCAATGAATTACCTTTACTCATACCATATGGTGCAAATCAAAGAGGGTAAAGGCAGAAATATTGCCTTTGCTTTCAATAACACAAAAGGGCATCATTTACACTGGGATAGGGGGGACTTGTACCCTTTACTTATCAAGATCATATATTTGTCCCCCTCACCAACAAAGTCTATGTTAAGCAAGCAGCTTAACCAGCAGCTGCAAATGTGGCCACCAGTGGTTTGCAAACTTTTATTTTTGTACTGAGGATTTGTTTGAAGCATTTGAATTAAACACCTGTCAAAAATAATATAATAATGCACAAGGCTCAAAACAACAGTATCTAAGACATACTGTATATAAAGAGAGGTTACAAATATGTACAAGGAATTATTTTACACCACTATTATACTAGCTTTATAATAATTGGTTATGTCACTTTATTGCCACTCCTTCAGTTTTGAAAACTGCATGCATTTGAACACGTATTATTTACAGATGACTAAGATTTTTTTTACTGATTAGCACCTGCTTTCATCAATTTGTGAAGCTGCGGTAATAACAAGGGTAGGATCTTCACCAGGAGGATGCACAAATATTTGTGTTCTCTCCTCCTCTTGGCATAACATCCAAAAAATAGATTTGAAGTGATATACAAGATTTCAGTGTAGTGTCTTGTTTTTCTTTTTTTTTTCTTTTTTAAATCAATTCCCAGCTGCCTGTCTATATTACCTTTATGTTGCGTTTGCTTCCTACGTCACTCCCACCCACTGGTTCCCTCTAGGTATGTGACCCTGTTGTTTTCTTGTCTTGTAATATTGTTTCTTTGTCTTTTTCTTCTTCTTTTTTTAGGTGCTTAGGAGTTTGTTTTGTAAGCACACCCAAAACATCATTAATTGCAAAATGAAGTTTTCTGTTGCATGTAAAAAACAGAAAGGGTGACAATGTCATGAGTGTTTTGTCACTTGTAATGTAGCACTCACATTTTCAAACTGAAAATCTGCAGGGGACAAATCTGCTACCATTTTACAGTGAAACCATGTACAAAACAATGAGAATCAGAGTCTATGTTTGAATTTATACGGTGAAACGGCAAAACAGGGGAGATCCCTCAATGTAGGGTGGAGCACCTACAGCATGACATTGCACTTACACTGACTTTTCTTTATCCAATCTATATTTTGATTTAAATAGAGTACAATAACCCTGTGAAGCTGGAACGTTACCTTCTCCAAACATGAATACATCCCACTGTTTCATGATTTAAATAGATTCTTCTTGTAAACAATGTTATGTTAAATGCACTCAGCTTACTCTGAATCCTTGAGGTCTAATGAATGAGATAAATGTGTTCAGTTTCTCAGAAAACTTTAGCAAAACCAATAAGCATTCTTTCATCTTACAGTTAAAGTTTACATATACCTTAGCCAAATACATTTAAACTCAGTTTTCTCATTACTGACATTTAATCCTTCCTTGTATTAGGTTAGTTAGGGTCACTACTTGATTTAAGGAATGTGAAATGTCAAAATAATAGTGGAGAGATTGACTTATTTCAGCTTTTTATTTTTATTCATCACTATCCAAGTGGGTTGGAAGTTTACATACAGTAGTATTGGCAGCTTTGCCTGTCAACCATTTCAGTTACTGGAATTTTGGCCCATTGTCCCTGACAGACCTGATAAAACTGTGTCAGGTGTTTTGTGCCCTTTTTAAGTCCTGCACAGAAATGTTCTATTTGACTGAGTTAAGGGCTTTGCGATCACCACTCCAACACTTTGACTTTGTTGTCCTGAAGTCAGTTTTGCCACAACTTTGGGGTTGTTTTCCAGTTGGAAAACCCATTTGTGGTTGAGGTTTAACTTCCTGGATGATGTCTTGAGATGTTGCTTTAGTATATCCACATAATTTTCCTTCCATGTGATGCCACTTTTGTTGTGAAGTGTGCTTCACGGTTGAGATGGTGTTCTTCGGCCTTGTTCTGCTGTGCAGCCTCACAGGGTCCTTTTCAGTTGTTTTAGGACTGATTTTCACTTTTCGTACCAAAGTAAGTTCGTTTCTCGGAGATGGAACACATTGCATGGTCTCATGGTGCCTAATACTCATGTATTAATATTTGTACAGATGAACATGGTGCCTTCAGACATTAAGAAATTGCTGCCAAGGATGAACCAGTCTTGTGAAGGTCCACAGTTGGATTTATCCAAGCTGTTTAGGGGTGCAGTTAGCTTAGTGTATGTAAGCTTCTGATCCACTAAAATCATTGGAAAAATGTCTTGTGTTATGCATGAAGTAGATGTCCTAACTGATCTGCTAAAACTATAATTTGTTCACATCAAATCTGTGGAGAGGATGAAAAAAAAGTTGAATGACTTGAAAGTAAGTGTATGTAACCTTTCAAATTCAACTGTACATTTTTCAGGTGCAATGACAAAGATGAGACTTCACAATTATAT
>OMNN01065241.1:0-10069 GCA_900302755.1 Chromis chromis
GTACGTGCAAGAGAAAAGTCTTCCAGCTTCCTTAGATTTGACCTTGGCAATTTTTTTTCCTTTGACCTCTGAGCAAAGGAAAAAAAGACATGAACATTGATTTAACCCTCTGAACCAAGTGTAAAATAATTTTATTTTCTTTCTTTTTTTTACCTTGCCAATGGTCCTTGAACCACTCATCAGTGATGTGTTGTTCAGTCGGGAATTTAAACAAAATCTAAACTTAGAATCGTGATATTGCATCAAAATCTCATTCCAAAAAATCACCAAAAGTATACAATTTGCACTGACTAGATTCTTTAGAAAAATGCACAACTGGGAAGCCAGTAGTGACTCAGCTGCGACAGTCTTGTAAAAATATTCAGGCTGAACTGGGTTGAACTGCAGGCTGTGTTTACACAACGTAGATAGGAGCCGGGCATGGAAACAAATTCAAATAAGTAAAAAATATCTATAGTATATAGAGACACCAGTATTTTTTCCAGTATTAGTAACACCTTTGGGCATTTGGAAAAATGTTGTGCAAGATGGTTCCATTTTTTATTTTTTATTTTTTGCAAAGTAAATAATGAAAGAATTTGAACTTTCGCTTCTTCTTTCTTGTAATGATTTATGGCGTTATACCTTTGTTCTAATGCACAAAAGACATTTTTGAATTCTCTCTACTTCTAGCCATGGTTGTGCTGTTTCCATAGAGGGCTTTATATTGCAGTGAAAAATGAGCCAACAGATCATTTTTGTGGTTAGCCAATCCGGCTTAGATTTACTATCTCCCAAGTTTTTGTTTTTACTAGTTTTTAATGAATCGGTTTCTTTGCACCATGACTCTTATCTTCCTTGCCAAGATGAAGACGTTCCTCTTGAAATTAAATAAACAAAAAAAATGTGATCTTGAGAAGGGGGCCTTATTATTAGCCTTCCTTTCTCAGCAGCGCCAAAGGCACGCTGAGCGCCGATCTTTGAAGAACCGAAGCATTTAGCGGAGTGAAGTAGGTTTAACGATGAATAAAGTGAAGACACCAGCTTAGAACTACAATGACCTCCAAGTATGTAAAACACTCATCTAAATTCAGTGTTGGGTGAACGGAGGTGGAATGGCTTTGAGTACTCCGCTAGTGCACATGCACATTGTTGACAAAGACACAGTTCTTCAGTACAAAGCACGTTATTGCTGATTGCTGTCACCAATATTAACCTGAATATAAAAGCAATTCCCAGCTAAGAGTTTTAATTAAATGGTCGAGGCAGTGATTAATTCATATAGTCAGATGATGTTCTATTCTTGCAAAATGACAACATTAAGTGGCACATAAGGATAGAGAATAAAAACTGGGTCAAAGAGAGGAGTAAGGTAGGTTGAAAGAAGCTCCGTCACTGAGGGGGAGATTTACTCACATTAAATATCCCATTTCCTCGTGAGCAGTTAAGCTGGAAGCTTGAAAAAAAAAAAGATCTGAAAACTGGAAAGGAAGTAGTTGGAGTTAGAGCAACTCAACTCTTCAAGGAAATCTCTCCCCAGATTGGCTCGCGTTCATTTCTTTTTGTGACTTGCCAGAAGGGGTTTGCTCCCACTCATTCACGTATGATGTGGAAAACAGTAGACCAGATGAGACTTTTTCACTTTGCTCTCACGACTTCTTTTTCATCTGTGCTAAGATCTTATGCCTTAAATACAAAGAGCTGATGAGATAAAGGTTGATTATGAATTCTCTCCCACTGTTAAATGTGTCAAGCCAGCCAAATGTCAGAGGATATTCTGTCAGAGAATATTGAGCTGACTGAAAATGTCAGATGGGGAGGAATCATGAAAGAGAACAAGGGGAGGAAACAAAAGGAGAAAACTGGCACACATGTGTTCGCGTGACTCATATACGGCAGAGCACCTGTCATCATTATCTTACCTAATGATGCGGGTTTGAGCTACTGTTTCTCTGCTGTTGTGACCTGCTTCTTTTGGAAACAATTCAAGTCTACCACCAACATAACTTTATAATGAAAATCAGAAAGTTCAAATCCTAAAATTTCAAACACAATCAAAACTTAATTAGACTTTTTTTTTTCTTTTTATTGAGCCTGCAGGGTTTATACACAGATGGCACATATTGTATGCCATGGAAAGATTTTAAAAGAGCAGGAAAAGAAGCAAAATTTTAATTGTAAAAGTAAATGTATGTTTCTGTTGCAGGATAATCAATAATTATTGCATGACAGACCAAATGTATGATACTTAATGGGTAAGAAATGACGCAAACACCTTTTGTCACAATGTTTAGACGCCATAATAACTTCAATACAAGTGATAAAACACTTCAGGAGTTATTAAAAACCATTGACTGAGACAGTGAATGATAAACTTGATTCTGTCACATTTAAACTATGTTTTTTTTTTTTTTTTTTTAATGATGTAATTGGTTGTTGAGTATAAAAGCCTCACGTGATTTTTTTTGTTTTACCACCAAAACTCTGTACTCACCAAAGGCTGTGTAGAACTCTTCCCTGGTCAGGTGCTCGTCATCATTGACATCGTTGTACTTCAGCAGGTCGAACAGAGTGCACTCAGAGATGTCCTTGGACAGACCTTCTTGCTTGATGACCTAAATGAAAACACATTGGTGTTTGGTTAAAGAAGGTGGACGGTAGTTTCTGGACTGATTGTTTTTACTTTTCTAACACTGTCTCCTAGAAATTACATGATACGACAAAATGTGCTTTCGAATTTTCTGTTCTGGAAATGTCTCACAAAGCAGCAAAACAGTGCTTGACAAGTATTTGATCTTGTGATATTACAGGGGTGGCCAATCCTGGTCCTCGAGAGCCACAATCCAGCATGTTTTAGATGTCTCCCTCTTCCAACACACATGATTCAAATGATCAGCTCATCATCAAGCTCTGCAGAAGCCTGGTAACGATCCTGATCATTTGAATCAGGTGTGTTGGAAGAGGGAAACATCTAAAACATGCTGGATTGTGGCTCTCGAGGACCAGGGTTGGCCACCCCTGTAATATTATGTGATGTATCAGTCTGCCAATATTATTGGCCAATCGCAGGTATCGACACGTGTTGTCTGATATGCGCCAGTATTAGTGGTATTAATTATTAGTCCCCCTCAAATCACTGAGGTGCAGCACTGCCCTTCCAGGCTCATAATAGGAAAATCTAATAAAGAATGTCAGCTTCGTTTCCAGGGAGGGCCGGTGATGGTCACACGCACTAAATATTAAAATATTTGGCTGCAAGACTAAAATATGCATCAGTCTCATAAAAAGTTGACACCCCTTTTGTGGTGTTCAACAATCAGAATAAATGCAGACAAAAAAATATATATTAATCCTAATCAATTAATTAAGATAAAGATGTTTTGTATACTAGCTATAATTCCTTTTGTTGTTTAACACTGAACTGACCTGAGGAGGCGACCACGTCTGTTCAGGTAAGCAGAGAGCATTGTAGGAGTTAAGCCTGTAAATTACCACCATGAGAAAGTTGTCTGTTACGGTTAATGCCTACCAACCAGAGTTCTTTTTTCTCTTAGGGCATAAGCTACAATGTGCTATGACTATATTACTAAAGGCTAGTGGCTGACTGAACCTTATGTAGCTGACTCATGCCACATGATATGGGTCACTACATTGGTAGAGACAGTTGGTCGTATTTACTTATCAGTTAATTATTAATAAGGCTTCTGATTATTGGTTAGGAAAAATATATTTCTAGCCATTGTAAAAACTTTATTATTATTTTTTAGTTTAAAGACCATAATCCAGAAAAATATGCTTGGAATAATATTGTAGTAATATCTGTCGCAGTACATTCTGCAGCACATGTAGCAGAGTACGTAACACAGCTGTTTTATACCCTGAACCAAAATACTTCTGTTGCCTAAACCTAACCACAGCCGAGCACCATATGAATCCCAGACTTTGGAGTGGGCTTTGTGTGTCAAACATTCAACCCAAATGCAACCCTGCAACTCTGGTGCATGAGAAACACATGTAGTGGTTCATTAATTAGCAGCTGGATATCTCAGTGACTAACACCCCAGACCTTGGCATGGGAGATCGATGGTTCAAATCCCGGTCAGGGCGCAGGTATCCCATGAGGACCCTTAGGCAAGGTCCTTAATGCTGCCCCACCTACCTACCTATGTACGTCGCTTTGGATAAAAGCATCTGCTAAATGAAATTGTAAAATTGTAATTAACAAAAAACTTCCATAAATGTTAGAATCCAGGGAGAGATTATGTTTGTCACTGTAAAGTAACTGGGCAAACAGTTTAGTATTGCAGCAATAGAATTTCCAAGAAAAAGTGTTCCACCTTTAATATTTTTGTTTGAATACCTTGTTGCTGTGGACATTGCTGTCTAGTGGATGAGTTCATTTTTAAAAAAAAAAGCTAAACAAACACAACCACTTTCCAGTGTTTGTCTGATTCTCTCTGCTTTCCTTTTGTCCCTCCTCTTTACCTTCACCCCAACTGGTCAAGGCAGATGGCCGCCCTTCCTTTTTCACTCTATCAGAAGAGTAATATAATACTGTGAGGTCTCAACCTTAGTATGTGAAGCACCCTGAGATGAATTACATTATAAGTGGTGCTATATAAATAATACTAATGTGAATTGGGGTTTTTTCATGGTACCACTTCATGCTCATCCACACAGTACGTATACACATGCAACCTTGTCTATCATAACAAGCTATTTTTATGTGCCAACAACTGGGCAGATTTGCAGATATATATTGAATTTCTTTCTCTCCTTTCATTAAAAATACACTTGTAATGTTATCAATCTTGTCTGGAGCAACAGGACTTTAATGTAGGTGAAGAAATTTGCGATAAAACTATCATGTAAATACTACAGTATTAGTTTTCTTGGTGAAAGGGCGCCAAACACTGCATTATTTTTTTTATCATCATTCTGCTAAAACATGATCCTCTTCAGCACCTTCTACATGGCCCCGGCAGTAAAACATCCATCATACTAGATCAGCTGTCAAAAAGCTGATCACATGGGACAGCTTTATACATCACGCATTGTCCATCGGATCACTGCACTTCCCTACCCAGATGACTCGCCCAAAATTTAGGAGGCTCCTGTAATGGCATATCCTTAGTGTATCCTGGAGACACTACAAGTAACAAACAACTGTTGTGGGAACAATAATACAGCTGCTTACATCTGCTCTCGTTTTAATCTAAAGAACAGCTGAGCTTACAAACACACATACAAGTGATTGTTCAGAATGCAGAATGTAGATTTGGCAGGAAAAAGGTATTAAAACTCAGAAATACTCGACTTTCTTGTCCTTCCTTTTGGCTTCCTTCAACCTTTCTTCGACCTTCAACAGATTTGTGTTGAAGTTGGAGTTTTTAATATTTAAACTTTCTTTCTGACATGGCCTTCCTCCCCAAACACAGACTTTGATTCCTGCTGTTCTTCAGATTGTTCCACTTCTCTGTAAAGAAAGACTATTCGAACACGATAAAAGAGCACTCCGGTCATGTTCAGTGGCTTTCAGCAAACCCTGTAAACTCAATGATCTGAGGCACATCATTGACGGGATAACCAGATGTAATGTTTATTGAGATTGCAGCTTCTGCCTGTTTCAAATCGAACCCTAATTTACAAAGCCAATGGAACATTGGCTGGTTAGTCACACAGAACACCTATCTGACAATTGGCAGTTACACTAAGCTATTACTGCTTCATGTCAATATAGACTAGATCCCAGTAATTACACACAACCCACTGTGGTCGGACACACATTATGCAGCACAGCTATATGTGAACGTACACATTTAAAAATACAGCATGGAGCACTGGCCGACTTTCAAAGGCCTTTGGCAAGGTTACGTCTGTGCACTGCTGCCCTCAACCAGCAGAACACCAATATTCCTACACAAAGCCACATGATTCTGTTCAGGCAATGTTACTAAGTTAGTTTACTCCCACTGTTCAACCTTCAAAAATGTTGTGTTTTTTTAACATCACAGACAGGCTTTTGCCTCTTTCACTCTGTGCTCTCCCCTCCTAACCATAACAATATACACATTTACTTTATTAATTCAAAATTCAAGTTTTGTTTGCCTTCTCCTTATCCAACTTTATTTGTTATTCCTACAAACAAACAAAAAATACGGTATTATATTTGTGTACAGAGGGTAACCTTCACACCTCTGTATATGGTTTTGCAAAAATCAGACACTTTGAGGATTTGTGAAGGTTAGACACCTCCTGTGTCAAGATCTTTATTACTGTTCCTGTTTAAGAAAATCCTACAGTATTTCAAAAGATTTGCACCTTTTTTAAACCTATTCTGGCCTTCAAAATACTGTGATGAAAGGTTATCTGTTCTTAAACTTTATTTTAACTTTAATTAAATCCAATGCAAAATATTTCTATGACTGCATAACAGACTTCAAAAGAGTGATTTTCCAAAAATCGATGACCTTGACATGTGTTAATATTATAAT
The DNA here is from genome assembly GCA_900302755.1 of Chromis chromis. Taxonomy (NCBI): domain Eukaryota; kingdom Metazoa; phylum Chordata; class Actinopteri; family Pomacentridae; genus Chromis; species Chromis chromis. The sequence goes on from OMNN01065241.1 coordinate 6,474, forward strand.
ACAACTTTTAAAGGAAATCTCTTCTTGCCTCAAGATAAAAACATATGCTTTGCCAAGCAAGTTACGTCTTTATCCTTTATGTGTTGCACAGCAGTCAGGGCAGAGAGGGCTAGATCAGGGGCAGTGGTGGTCAATGTAGCCTTCTCATCTCTTTTGTGGTAAAAGGTAAAAAATTCAGGCCAGCCCTGTCTTTAGTCAAATGATAGATATGGACAGGGCATGAAGAAAAAAGAAGTTTTGATTTGCCATTTTAAAAGGGCACCGCAGACTAAAAGGGCAAGAACAATTGCTCCCTGTGCCTCTTCATGTGTACACTCTGGCACGTCAGCTAAGCAGGGTGAGGGATTTCCATCCCAGAACTTCAAATGAGATCACAGACTGCTTCAACTATAAAAGGCACTTTAGGGCACAAGGGTGGCAGCCATAGCGTTGTACTTTTAAATGCTGTAGAGTGTGTGATTTGCTTGTGCAGTGCTCTTTTTCAGGGCTTGTTCACACCAAAATGTAATTTGCATTAACCTTTTTGTCTTCTTTCAGATCCATTTTGTTAATACAGCAGAACTCTGCTCAAGCAGCAGAAAATATAGAAAACATTCACATTGACATTGCCATGCAATCAAAGAGAATCTGAGCCTTTATTTACTGTGTATGATATTTACAATTTGCATATTTCAGAGAGTAAATAAAAGTTGAGCTATAAATTACTCTGAAATTACATTCTGATGCAATGTTTAATACACAAGCATAAAAACTCATTAAAGCTCCAATCCATAATTACATTGAGGCGCTCTTATGTTGAGGCACTGTCAGCCCACAACTGTGTTTGTTTATTGAATGATTTATCAGACTGATGAAGCTATTTTGCTCTGATATTTATCATGTGATCGTTACGCAGTCGTTTTGATGTGCGGTAAAAGCATGCAGAAAGTTTTCTCTTCATTTCGATGCTGTAAAGATGTATAAATATTATTTTTATATTGTTGTATTCTCCAAGCTAAAAGTGTGCTTCGTTAGCTATGTCACCCCAAAGTCAGGGAGGGCCGTGCATGCACATATCTATATATTTATCTATATATAACCTTTAAATTCAGTTGAAATCCTCATAAAGGCCACCTGCATTCCACAGATATTTTAATTTCTGTTTATTCTATAAATGCTCCCTTCTCTTCTTTTCTCTGAGAATGATTCTTGTGAAGCCAGTTCCCATATGTGTAAAGGATAAAAAGTGCTAAAAGCGATCCTTGAGGAATCCCTGAAAAGCATTTCTCCATCTGGATAATTAGTACTAGCTGATGTCATTCAAACACCTAGGGAGAGATCGTGTCATAAAATCTGGCCTGGATCAGAAACAACGACATCACCAAGAGGTTTGAGAATCTGTCAAAAGTAATATTCAGTGGGTTGAAAGGTCTTATTCAGATTCACACTCAGAGCAGACTGAAAATGTTATTTCATAAAACACAGCACGACATGGTTTGTTGACAATGCATTTTACTTACTAAGCATTGATTTCTCTCATACTGGCGTGGGGCAATATTTAATGTAAATATATGTAAATAACATGAAAATATGGGGGAAAGAAATCACTATTTTTGAGGTGGTATTTAGATGCCAACTCAAAATCCTAGAATATATTCATATTAATCTGATCCGTCGTCCTCCATCAAGAGAAACTGACAAAGCTAACAAAGGTGACCCCTGTACAGCTGGGATATCCTGCTGGATCAGTAGGAAGATAGCCTAAGAAAAGGAACTGCTGTTATCATAGTTCTGAAAACCACTGCAGGTTGCTTACCCCTTCAATTATTCAAATATGTTCTGTATTAAATCAGTCCTCAGGTTCTGGGAGACTTTATTTGTTATGCACAGAACACCTTCCTTCCTCACAGCGGCCACAAAAAGCTCTTTTCACAACATCCCCCTTGGTAGCTCTGGTCAAAGGCTGCAGCCTCCCATGAGCACATGGCTCCTTTGACCCACATTGCTTTTCAAAAGATTTACCTGGAGCCACGCACCACGGCTACCACGGGGAAGGGTAAGAGGAGGAAAATGAACACGATTATGGCAGACATGAAAGCGGCTGGCTTAAACACCTGAGCACACAGATGGTTTGTTCATTTGTAGTCTCCTTTTGATTAGATATTTAAATGAAAACGAATGCAGTTTTTGGCACACCAGGAGATACCATGATATGTCTTTAAAAATGCTAAACACCGTTATGTTTCTGTAAATACAGCTTTTAGAAAATCTCATAAGATCAGTGCATCTCAATGTCTTATAACTGATAACTGACTGACTGAATTATGCATTGTTTTTAATCCTCTGAACCCCAACCATTTTCTGGCATTTTCTGTTGTTGTCACATTTTTACTCACTGTGGGTTCATTTTTCAATGCAATATAAAGTCCTGCACCTCTGTGGAAACAGCACAGCCATGACTAGACGTAGAGACAATTAAATTCCTTTGATTATTAATTTTACAAAAATTCAAAAACATTTTTCCAAGTGCCAACAGGTCTTACCAACGATGGACGGACTACGGATATTTTACTACTTTCATTTATAATTTGCTTTCATACTTACAAAGCCTGCAGTTCAGCCAAAAAGTCCATGAATTTTGGCCAAGGATGCAGAATTTTTTAATCTAGTTACATCAGGGGTGTCCAAACTACGGCCTGAGGGCCAAATGCGGCCCACCATCCATTTTTAATTGGCCCGTATCAAAGACAAAAAATATTGGGAATTATGGCCCGCACATAATATTTGCGCTTAACTGTAATGTAGTTCTTAGTTATAACCCTAGGTGGAGCATCTGTCTTGAACAATGGTAGTGTCTCTACAAAGCCAGCAATCAAAGAAAAAAATTGCTGAAGGTCACCAGAAATGGCGGAACCAAAGAGACGCAAGATCGCAAGTGAGTGCAGAAAATTTCAGACTCAGTGGAAAAATGAATATTTCTTCATTGAAACCAATAGGAAGTGTGCCTGTTTGATTTGCAATGAAACTGTTGCAGTGATGAAAGAATACAATGTACGACGACATTATGAAACGAAACATCAGGCCTTCACGTCCTACACTGGCATCAAGCGGAAAGAGAAGGTATAAGCAAATGATAGCTAGCTTGCTCAAATGTAATTTACCTGCATTTGATTGATTTTACTAACATTTATGCATTAGAAGTGAGGCAGTATACCTCACCTCTAGTAAGTGTCCCAGGCCTTCTTATATTTACCTCCGCCAAGCGCGAAGCGCGAGAAGCGGAGGTAATGTTTTTACCGGCGTTTGTCTGTCTGTTTGTCTGTTTGTCTGTTTGTCTGTCTGTTTGTCTGTCTGTTAGCAAGATAACTTGAAAATTTCAGAACGGATTTTGATGGAAATTTCAGGAAATGTTCATAATGGGACAAGGAACAGGTGATTAAATTTTGGTGCCCCCCTTCCCCCCCGCTCCCTCCCCCCAAAGTATATTTGTCATTAAAGCCGCGCTCGGCTCGGCTCGGCTCGGCTCGGCTCGGCCCGGTTATGTTCGCGTTTCCACCGACCCTGGCCGGAGCAGCTGGGGGGCGGGGCTATCGTGTGCGGCTGTCAGTTGTGTAGAG
>OMNN01065249.1:0-11325 GCA_900302755.1 Chromis chromis
GTTGATGATAATATCTATGTTTTATAAAGACCTCATAAAGATGTTTATAAGGTCCGCGGAGGTCCGCGTTGCCCACCGCCGGCACTTCCGCATTTCCGCCGTACAGATTTCAGCGCAACAGTGTGTGTGTGCAAAACTTCCGTGTGTCCCGGGATTCATTCAAATACATGTATCAGACCAGAGACTTCATGGAGAAAAAGGACACATATTATCACTTATATGTGTTAATTTTCACCTCTGATCGCTGGTCAGAGTCGCCGCCAGCTGGAAGCAGCTCTGGCAGACCCGCAGGCGCTGCTGGCTCCGCCTTAAAGGTTCCTGGAACTTTCAGAAAGTACATAACCGCTACTAGGTACTCTTTTCGGGGTAATTATTTACCCGGAACTTTGCATTTACCCGGGTAAATCTGGTGGAAACGCACATAGTTCCTGGGAAAGACCATAGTTCCGGGGTATAGTTCCTGCGGTGGAAAAGGGGCTAATGCCCCACAGTTCCTGCTCTGATGTGGGTTACACCTGTCAGCATTTAGTGAGAGGGGAACAAAGAGAGAGGACACATTTATGCTCAGCACCAACTTTGAAGAGATCTGGGAATAATACCTCATTTGCAACTTGTAATTAAAATTATCACCATCTGTGCTGGCATTGTCATATAACATGCTGGATAAAAATACATGCTTTTTATTCCACAATGATTCATTTGTATCACACTAGTGTTTAGATGCACTTTTTCACGTGTTTTATGTGATGTAGAGGTGAAGACGTACTAGTTTTACTTACCTTAGTTGCAGTGTTTTTGTTTGTTTGTTGTTGTCTGTGCAGACATGGTGGCTGTTGTTGACCATCCTAATTACTCCATCTACTACCACTTCTATTTATTTCTGAGAATTGTGTGCAAAATTACTGAGGCAGCAAATAGAAAAACCTTTCGTGGACTGTATTTGTAGCTGCTATTGTGTTGTATTAAAGACCAACAGAGAGCAGCTGAACAGACTTTTCATTAGTTACAGATTATTATTTAACACACACAATAGTAGGAAATTTGAAATGACCTTTTTATTTAGAGAAAACGATTACCCTCGGGATGAAAATCATCTAATTTGTTTTGTCATAATCAATGTCAGTGGAACTCTCTGTTGTTCTTGCTCATCTGCATTCAGTCATTTGATTGACAGCTGATCCATGACTATGTCTTCCCGACTCCCAGGCCCTGAAACGGTCAGTCAGACAAATTACATCCTTTTAACCCAGCTGTCAGTCAGACACTTAGTGGACTGAACCCCTTGGGGGGTGTTTCTGTGTGAGGGTTTGGAGGAGACTGAGGAAATCTCCCACAGTGGCCCGTGGACTGTGCTGGTTCACACAAACACATACAAACACACTCAGAATAGGTAGATAATGTGAAGGACGAGACCACTATTATCTATAGAGTCCAGTATCTCCAAGATGCACATTTAAATTGACTGAGCAGTGAGCCAGATGTGAGACAATCTGCCCATTAACATGCCTACACACAATCCCCACTGGTATTCACACCATCGCATTGGCCAGAGGAGCTGCATTTTGTGCATCAAAGACACAAGTACATGGACACACACTCTCACATGCACACACACTTATTGTACACACAGTCTATTCAGTCCCCTTGGCAGTAATAACCAGACCGTGCTGATATGGTGCTCGCTCGTTCGCTCTCTTAAAGGGGATTTGCAGAAGGCTTTTATTCTTTAAAGGACAGGGGAAACCTCATTTAGGGGGGACACATTGAAAAGATGCTCACACAAGAGCCTGATATTCAGGAGGAGGAGGAGAGCTGGAGGGGAGCAGGGAAGTGGTCATCCAAAAGATCAACGCCAGCAAAAAACAGGAGAAGGGAGGAAACCAAGGCCTGAACCTAAATCCAGTTCCACAGAAAGCTAAAATGCAAGTAGCCAGTTTTTTCAGTAGTGTAGAACCTGGCAACCAAGACTGCACAGTTGGAGAAAATTCTAGCAATCACTATCGACAGCACTGAAACTCCCAGCCTCCTTCCACGAGGGGCAGCGTTTGAATGGCAGCAATTTATACGGCACTGTTCAAAATCAGAATGAGAACAAAGAAATACGAGATGAATAAAATAGAGATTGAGACCGGAATGGGCAAATCCCAGAGGTACTATTGATCTGTGGCTGCAACACACACAAAAAATACAGGCTTGTTGCCAAGCAGCATGCTGGTGGTCAAATATGTATAATTGATGGAGTTGAGTTTGACACAGCACTGTAATATAATCTGGGGTTGGAGTCTCTGTGGTGTTACAGAGTGTGAGTGTGTGTGTGTGTGTGTGTGTGTGTGTGTGTGTGTGTGTGTGTGTGTGTGTGTGTGTGTGTGTGTGTGTGTGTGTGTGTGTGTGTGTGTTTATGTGTGTGTATAAGACATTGAAGAGGGAGGCAGGGTGAGGGCGTGTTGTGGTTTGCAGAAAGAAGGGACAGGGATTTGCTGTGGGGACTCAGTGTAAATTTGATGTATTAGAATGCTGTATTTCTCCTCCCTGCACTAACCCCATGGGTTACACATGGAGGAACAATGGCCTTCTCTACTGTAATGGGCTTTCACCTACAGGGACCACTTTCTCACTCACACACAGTGTGTATATGGTAGTGTGTTTGGTAATCTGTAACATGTACTTTCCCACTTTCACTCAAAAACAGCTATTTTAACCAATATGACATCACATACTGTAACCTGAAATCACTTTAGATATGCATTCTGATTTGGAGCTGCAGCTACAGACTATTGTCATGACTGAATAATTTGCAGATTTGGCTCAGGAGGTCATCGCAGGTATAATATTTTAATCCCCAGTTCCATTCTTGAGCCCACATGTCGAAGGATCCTTGGGCAAGATACTGAAACCAAACTAGCTCCAGGTCTTTAAGCTTGATAGTTTGCTGCTATATGTGTCTCTGAGTGTAAATAGATGAATGAGAGGCAAATTAATCCAAAGTAGTTAGGAAAAAAAAATTCGGAGTAATTTGAAGATGGGATCTTGACCAAGTTTTTTTTTTTTTTTTTTTTTTTTATAGACATATATTCTTAGTGATTAAAACGTTAGTCAAAAAAGTGGTACATTATTTGTTAAAGAAATATGTAGCACTACTTTTTACATTTCTACAAACTAGAGCTTGTCTTCCTTGTTTCTTCCCGTGTGCTTCTTGTTTTTTTTTGTCTGTGTGTGTGTATTTTCTCGGCTTTGTGTCTTGCCTGACAGTGTTTCTGCTTCTTTGTTCCACTGTCGCTGTGTGTCTAGTTTAATTGCAGGCCTTTGAGGGGGAATCGATTTGAGCTACAAGATAACTAAGTTATCAAACTGTTTCATTGACTGGCTGTCCCTTCTCTCTCTATCTCTTGCCTCCTCCCTATTTCTTGTCCCATTTTGCTCTCCCCCTCTTTCTTTTCTTCCATCTATTTCCCTTCTTCCCCCTCTCGCTGGCTCTTTCTCCCTCGCTGTCTCTCACCCCCGCCCTCTCGCAACAGGCCGACAGACTTGTCCACCAGAGAAGTTTGATTGCGGAGGCGCTGCCAGCAAATGTGTTTCGTTGTCATGGCGATGCGATGGAGAGAGAGACTGTGAGAACGGGGCAGATGAGGAGCAGTGCGCAGCAGGTAAGTTTGTGGTGGAAGGTGGAAATGTTGAATGGAGGGGGAAATAAAAGGACAGAGTGCAGTATCTATTTCTGAGCTTCATCTGCTGCTGTTGGTTTTACTACATGTTCAACAGTACGCTCTGCAGAACTTTTAATTAATCATGTTTGTACTTATGATGTACAGATTCAGAGCTTGAATTTTTTTGTGTAATTATTTAAATTCATTTTTAGAAAGGATATTAAATAACTATAAAGTCCCGTCCCACACAACACTGAACAATTAATTGTACTGTGAAACACTTGTCTCTGGCAGACTGAAACCCCTGCTAGTGCTTTTTCTGTAAGAAAATAAATGGGAGAAGGTTTCAAAGTTGACAGAAATAGCAGAGGTGAGTAGAAAAAATAGAAAAGAAGAAAATTGGTGATGTCAGAGGTGAGAAGCAGAAATTTATTTATTTTTTTAACTTGAAAAGCTGTAGGTCCCATTTGACATTATTTCTACTAACGTGTTATGGCTCCTCTTGTTTCAGTAACTGTCAGATGTGTTTTCACCTAGGTTTTTTTCACATCCTGGGGTGACGATCAATTTTAAGTTCACGTCTAAAAAAGTATGTTTAAAAAAATATGTGGCTTTTAGCTATGCAATGCAAGCATGGAAGTTTTCTGTACACTTTGGGTCGTCGTTTTAAGGTTCAGTTAAAATCTGGTTCAAAGTGCAACCAGAAAGTTATTTAATTCAATGTCATATCTGCCAACAAGAAGAATCTTTCATATATATGCATCTCTTCACACATACATTTACTCCCCTCAATCTTGTCTTTGTTCTTGGCTGTTGTTCTATTAGCTGGATGTGAGAGTGGGTTTTGGTTTTGCTGAAGGGGAAACTAGTTATGTATTTTACAAGTCAGTTTCGAGGTGAGTCTTATTCACCATTTTTCCCAGTGTTTACTCAGGTTGACTCACAGTTCACTCACACAGTCTTACACATTTAGTCTGTATTCCGAAACAAAGCTTAGTAAAGTATATCATGCAGAGGGTGTGGCAGCACACTTTCCATGTGACATGTGGTGCATTCACAGTGCACAAACAGGTTTAAAATAGGACTAATATTATGTAAATCATTGGTTTGCTTTGGGGCTGCTGAATTGTAGTCATATTCGCTCCTGTCATCCACATTAAAACCATGACGTACCCACACAGAAACAGAAACAGAGGCCATAGTCTCACTTTTCAATGAATTTACACAAATACACAATCATTCTGTGATCATGGAGTTTGAAATATTCTAAAGTGCACAGACAAGGCTTTTAAGAAGCTTTCTTGAAAAGCTGTAGAACAGCTTTTCAAGAGCTCTGACATTGCTTCACCATCAACACCTTCACATTTCTGTGTCATCATACATACATACATTCTTTTCACATTTCCTAGCCTGCATCCTTACAGCTGGTATCAAAGCTGTAAAAGGGACATTGATTTTCATCAGCGTAAACATCTGGCCTATAGCATTATTGATTTTTAAACCCGAAACAAACGCACACATGCACACACAGCGTTTTTCCAAAGAATATAGATTGGATTTAAGAGTTGCCCTTTACGCTACCTGTGTTGTGTATTCTTAGTTTCCGTACAAACTTCTGTATTTCGGTGTCTTTGTGAGAACAAAATTGACTGTCGGTCTGTCAGAGTCATTTCATTTTAATGGAGTGAAGGTGAAGACATTTTGACCAGTTGTCGGTATTTGTTCAATGCGCTAAAGTGGAGAGTGAACGTAGCAAGAGCCCTCATAAAACTAGAACTACAGTGTTATGTGTGTAAGGCATCTTGTACCGTTTCTATAATGTTTCCGACATCCTTCAGGCACTTTGACATTCATACATTCTCATGAAAGTGAAGTGGAGGACGTGTGCATGCATGTCTAATTAATGACACACATACACAAACATGTACTGTGAGATGACTGCCGGTTACTGTTAAAGTCTCTCCGTGAATTTTAATGAACTTTATCAGGTGCCGAGGCAATTTTGGTAACACTTTATTTGAATGGGGTGTGCACAAGTTTGACGTGACTTTCATAAACATGGAGAGTTCTTGATGAATATTGAATTCAACATTAAGTGCCATTTTGGCTAATTAATTAATCAATACAACCTAACCTGCCATAAACCTGTAATAAACACGGCAAAGAAGGCCCAGTGATCAAACCTGAAGGAACTATTAAACTGTGCGTTAAAATTACATTACATTCCTTGACTATATATGGAAAAATTACATTGCAATGATCATGTCAGCCACTGGTTTGTGGGCTGCCATTGTTTTGAAGCCTCAAGTTTGGCATTTGGCTGTCACCATCTTTCTCTTTTGAAATCAGATGTAACAATCAAGTGGTGGATGTGACAGAAAATTCAAGGACATTCTTGAATTCTTGAATTCATGCTGATACGATGCTGAGCAATCTGTCAATCATAAAGTAGCTCTGCCATAAAACATACTCTGCTTTATTGTTTGTTTTACTCTAAATGGGGCCGTGATTTTCAAAATGAACATCATGCTATATTGATGGAGACTTGAGACTTGTAATTGAGAACATAAACTCATTAAGAATATGTTCACTAGTGTAACAAATCAAGAGAGAAGGAGAGTCATTTTCTCATAGTCTTGTATACAGTCAGACTTCTTTTTGCAACAAGAGGGGTTGCTCCCTGCTGGCTGTTAGATAAAATGCAGGTTTATGGCACTTATGGCTTTACTTTTCTGACCTGGAAGCTTCTTCCATCATTCATATACAGTTTATGGTTGCATGAAAATCTCATATGGGGGTTGGTTTTGACATTGGTTGTCATGAGACCAAATAGAATTGTATCATCAGTATTTACCTCAACTACGGTGATAAAATCAAAGTCCTTTCAGGTAGGTCACACCACTCGGCAGCCATCTTGGTTACACCCCTGGGCACTTATTCTGGGCTAACAAGACCAGGTCCCTCTCTAAATGAGTGGTGAGAAAGGAGAAAGGAACTGCAATTTCAATGGTCACTGAGATGTAAAAACTGCTTTTTGCATTAAAATTTGTACACAAGACTGAATGCTACTTCGTGACAGGAGTCATAAACATTAAAAAAAAGTGTTCTTTATATTCATAACAGATATCATATCATGGTTATGTTGTGTCATGACAGTCTTATGCACCCCTTCTAATACAGTCGTACTGAAAAATTGTATTAATTTTGAGTCATGCCATCTCCTCACTTTTAAACCCTCGGGGTGGCATAGTAATCAAATAGCACACAAATACAAAAAACGCCCACATGTATTTTAATACTATTATTAAGCTATCGCTGTTCACTGTAACATGCAACCTTGAATTGAGTATTGCCTCGCTGCACCAGTCACAGGTACACTGAAAGCACAGTGCATGTTTCTTCTGCATTGCTAAAGGTCACTTTTCACTTTACAATTATCTTTGTTTCCACTGAGGGATCCTGGGGTTTGCAACATCAAGAGTTAAAACCTCCTTGTCTGTCTCCTGTTTTTCATATTGTTTTTTCTTCATCTCTCTTCTTCCTTCTCTTTTTGTTTCATGTTACATCAGCTTGTGATCCACAGTTGTTTGTTGTCACCATATGAGGAGCACATTACATTTCATTTTTGCCAGAAACATTGAATTTCCTTTAAATAAATGTTGATTGCAATAGAAACATGAAGAAATAACACAGTTTTGGTATTATCCTCAATGTGTCACAACTTGTGAAGTTTTAGCCCTAAGTGTACACCATAATTTCACAGAAAAAATATGACCAACATTACAACTTTGGGACATAAGCTGCCTAATAAGCTGCTGCTAAAATTTTTATTTTCCAAGAGCAAATGTTTTGACATTCAGAAATCTTATTTACGCTATTCGGCAACCCAACTGATGCAAACACTTGAAATCTACAATTTGTCACAATCATGCCGCATTTCAAAAAACACTTTTTGACAGATGGATGTGTCTTCGCTTATTCTTTTCCATATTTTCTCTGTACTCTTTCTACTACTCTGTATGTCTGAAAATTCCTCTCTGCGTCTCTCCACGCATTCATTCATCTCCATTCTGTTTGCGAGTTGCAGACTGCTAGTACACAGAGTGATGACATTAGGGAGTCGGTGGCCGCGACCTAATGAAAACAACAGCCGCTGTTGACTTAGTCATGTAACCCGAGCTGCCACTGTATTGTTCACATGCCATCTCTGTCTCCCTGATGTACCGTGTAAACTATGTAACTGTAAAAACAAGATTTCTTCCTCTCTTCCCTCCATCCTTGCTCAGCACCTACACTTTTTTATTCTCTTTTATTTCCGTGTATTGACACAAAGGTCAATCAGAGACTTTATATTCTTTCTATTGCCTTTCATTTGTCTGACCTGTGTAGGCCTCTATCCATTACTGCAGTGAAAAATAAAGTGGTTTATACAGGCTGTGAAATATTTCATAGGGGGTTATGGTAATTGATTTACTGCCTGATGTGGTTTGAGTGTAGATGGGGTGTTACGAGAGTCCCACTGTTATAATAACCTGCAGAGATCAGCTTTTGATCTATCATTTAGAGATGAAGAGAGACATGATGAATATTAAGAAGTTCACCTTTTGTGGAGAAAGACCTCTATTATCTGACCTCACAGAAAAATAAAAAAAACAAATCTAAGGGATCCTTATCTATCCATGCATCCGATTTCTACTGCTTATCTGGGCCCATGTCACGGGAGACACAGCCCGAGCAGAGCTGCCCAGACCGTCCTCTACCTGCCTCCTCCAGCTCTTCCAAGAGAATACTGAGACGTTCGCAAGCCAGCTGAAAGACATAATCTCTCCAGCATATCCTGGGTCTGTCACAAGGTCCCCCCGTGGTTTGACATGCTTGAAACAGCTCACATAGGAGGTGTCCAGGAGAAATCCTAGACAGATGCCTGAACCACCTTTCGATGCGGCGGAGCAGCAGTTATGCTCTAAGTCCTGCCCAATGACTGAGCTCCTCACCCTTTCTCTAAGAGTGAATCCAGACATCCATTGGAGGAAACCAATTTCCACCGACTGTATCTGCGATCTTATTCTTTCATTCACCATCCACAACTTGTGACTGTAGGAATGTAGATTGACCAGTGCATCCACAGTATTTTGCCACCTTACTTTGGTAGAGGGGTTTGGTGCCCAAGTGATTCCAAGAGCTATGTTCTCAGGGTAGAGTAGGGTGTGATTTATTTTATTGTTTTAATTTTTTTTGGTAATTCTAGGCCAGTTGTCTGGCATAAAAACAGTAAATTGACTGATTCTTTGACTAAATGGCAGATTCCCTCTGGCATAGAACACTTGTCAAAAGTCATAAAGTTTGTGTTCATATTTCTTGAAGGACAAATGTTATAAGAAAGCTAAAAGTTGATCCATTTCTTGAAACATTATTGAACAGAGAGAGAACAGTACGCCTTTAAATGCCTGTAAAATATTTGTTCATACAATAAACTAATTCGTACATACAATGTTTGTAATATACTGATCAGTCCTATTCACCAAAGTAAAATATATTTCTAACTCAACAAAGCATAGACAGTGCAGAACAGTAAACCAAATGTTTGCCTATGAGAAACAAGTATTCCATCATTTCACTTTTTTTTTTATCAGATATATAAATCCATCTCCTTTCTCTCCTGTCACTTCACCTTGTATAAAGTTTTATAGCGATCAACATTCACTTGGGGCAGCAGAAAACCTAATCATTAACAATTGCTTCATTATTTTCTCTAAAATGGATTTATACACGATTTTCCAGACACAATTATAACAAGAAAACAAATGAGTATAGTATGTACTGATAACAAAGCACAGCTATGTGACAAAGCAGTCTGATAACAGTTGGTCGTAGAATAATGCTTAAATAGAACCGTCATACTGGCTTTCTGATAACGCCAACATTTCTGCAACACACTCATCAAGGTCTTTGGTAAAGCAATAGAATTAGTTGCCAGACAACAGATGTACAGGTTTTGTTGGAAGCTTTTTGTCCATGTTAAGCTAGTTTACAGTGACATGCTGATTAGTGTTCTCATAAAAAAACATTAAAATTAAAATGCTCACTTGCCATAAAAGTGCATTTTAGCACTGTCGCATCCACAAACACATATTCATTCTGTGGTTGCATAAATGTGTGCTGGTGAAAATATGCATCCTTTCTGAAATCTGCTGCTTTCATCCGTCCCCTAATCTTCGCCACCTCCGTCACCACCTTCCTCCACCTCTGATCTCCTCGCTCTCTTTCCCTCCCTCCGTGAGCGGCTACAATTGGAGTACAGCTACCGTTAATTAGGGCTGCTAATTGAGCATATCCAAATGTTGAATAAAACATGGATCCAGGAAGAGAGGTTCTTTATTACATTTAGAGGAGGCCTCTGAAGAAAGTTTATGAGCCTTTAATTTATGTTAATGTGAAATCGCATTTGTTTAGGGAACACAGCCACTGTGAGCTGTGTATTTGCATGCTTCAGGGTCTGTGTGTGTAGGTAAAACATATTTTTTTGTGTTTTGGTAGAGTGCGTGTTTTCAAGAAGACCTCCCTTTTGTTTGCTGAATACTATTTTGGCTTTTTTTTATTATTATTTTTAGGAAAAGATTTACAACAAACAATAGTTAAAAAAAGTCCTTTACCTCCTCACCAATCAGCTTGTAATTTTAATAAATTGGCTAGTGCAGCTTAATGCAGCATGTGTGTCTGCCTAAATGCATGTGCAGCCTATTGAGGCACTAATTTGGCGTGCACAGGAGGGATCCAGCTTGCTGAAGGCATCATCACCACAAAGTTTACATTTCCACAAACGTAAGTAAGATCACACACACGTAAATGAGCACAGACATTCAAAGAATTTCCCCTTTACCTATCAATGCATTATTGCTGCCTGTTAAGTAGGGGGGGAAAGATGTGTGTCAGAATGGAAATTAAGAGGTTGAGTTAATTAAACTGTCCACAAGCAAGCAAATGAATTCCTCAAAATATCAATTAAATGTGTCGCGCTTGTGTCATTACTACCTGGGGAAAAAAGAAAGTGGAATTTTTCGTCTTTCTATGTGTTTTAATCCTCTTAGTTTTGCTTGTCTTTCTTAGCCGCTCATTGCATCCTTTCCCCCTCTCTACTACTTTCATCTGTGCTAACCCGCTACCAGGAGCAGCTTAGCTGTATCACAGTCAGCCAGGCTATTTGATCCTTAGAGCTATGAAAATACTGTAATCGTGCCAATGTGACTAGCATGCTAATATACAAGCTATAATGGATTTGCCTTTTTTTTTAACATCAGCTTGCAGCTACATAGCTCCCCCTTAAGCCTACTGTTAAAATTTCATATTTAAGATTGAGGCTCACGTAACACAGTACAGAAAAGCAGAATAACCATACTGTATACCTGTCCCATTGGGTATATGGCACACTTACTGTGTACTATTCTATACTGAGCCCCTTTTTGACCAGAGGAACTATCCCCCGGAACTATGGTCTTTTTGAGGAACTACGTGCGTTTCGACCAAATTTACCCGGGTAAATTTGTAGTTCCGGGTAAATAATCTACCCCGAAAAAAGACCCTACTAGCGGTTGTGTACTTTTTGAAGGTCTAGGGACTTTTGAGGCGGGGCCAGCAGCGCCTGCAGGTCTGAACATCTGATTGGCCAGGCTCTCAAAGCGGC
>OMNN01065262.1:0-10067 GCA_900302755.1 Chromis chromis
CACTGCATAAGCCAGAGTACCCAATCAAACTTGTTCCACTGCATCCTGTTGATGCTTAATCAGAATGGGGTCTAGGAAGTTTGGAGGTCAAATCAACATCTTGGGCCATTGTCATGTTCCTCAAGATGTTCCTGATTGTTTGATGTTTTTGCCATGTGGTGGGGTGTATTTTCCTGCGGGGGTAGGCCAGTGACATTTGGGATTTCCATTAGCATGAGGGAGTGTGCTTGTTCTGGGACAATGTTTATATGGGTGTCTAAGTCTCATCAACACGGATGTTAAAATCCAAGGTTTGGGGGCACCCCGATAGCCTAACGGTTATGTCGCGTGACCCAAGTGCTAAGGCGTAGCAGCTGTCCCGGGTTCGATTCCGACCTCAGGCATTTACTGCATGTCCTTCCCAACTCTCTCCTGTTTCCGTCTCTATCCACTGTCCTATCTAATAAAGGCATAAAAGGCCAAAAAATAAATCTTAGAAAAAAATAAAAAAAATCCAAGGTTTTCCAGCAGAACACCACATAGTACCAATATCTCTCTATGTCCTGTACATATTGCAGCATTGACAATAAAGAAGACTTGACTTGACTTGATGATCAATGTTATTCACTTCACCCGTCAATGGTCATAATGTTGTTGGTTTTTTTTATGGCAGCAGTTGTTGCTACTATTCTGTGTAAACTTCTTTTCTTTTTCCCCTCTTCTAAGAATGTTTATTTTCCTGACGCCACAGCAATATTTTTTTTTATAACTTACCGTTATTCCAATTGTCATTATTCTCCCACTTTTTTCCCTCCTCTTCACTTTCTCTTTTTTCCACTTTATTTAATATGCATTATGTCATTTGTCAAATGTTTGATTTGAAGTATTGCTGCAGTCGTTACTGTTATTATTGGTTAGATTTGCTATTAAGAATCTCCTGATCACACAAACACAGCCTCAATTGAAGCTGTCATTCCAGACCCTCTTTCTCTTTTTTTCCTGCTTGTTTTATGTCCTGCATTGTTTCGTCCTGTCTTAGTCATGTCTGATTGTTTTGTGAATTTGTTTGCTCCTCTGTTGTAATTCCCCTCCCCCCGTCTTACACTTGTATTTTCTTCAATTTGTTGCACAAATAAAAAGAAGAAACATCTAATTCCAGTTTACTGCACAAATATAGGCAGATTTCCCTGGTGCTGATACACTTAATAGACATTATGTGAAACACTTTTGCAAGGGCTTGAATGTAACGGATGTTCATTTGTTAGAAAAATCTCTGTACTGAAGCTGTAGAAAATATTAAGAGCAAAGTTTTGACTTTAACTTAGTTACTGCTGTAAGGGTAGCAAGTAAATCAATTTTTTTCCTTTTAATCTTGTCTCTTTTCTGACCACCACACTATAAAATCTGCCATATGCTGTGTATGAAAACAAATGCATCTGATTTGCATTATTTACATGCTAACTGAAATCATTTGCATAACTCACCATTAAGGATAATCAAATACCTACAAATGCATGTGATAATGATAAAGCCAGCAGATACCCGATTGTCGCAGTCATTTTATAGCATGCTAATTTCCAATTTCCTGTGCACAGCTTCTATCAGCAGACATGTAAAAAAAATAAATAAAAAAAAACCTTACTCCCTGTTACCAGCCTGTCCTAAGTGATTACTGAACACTGTTTGCAAGAGGCCGCCACCTCTCAAAGAGAAGAGCACAAATTACTTCAACTCGTATCAGTTAAAGCCCCACAGACAGCCGACTGAAGTGGAAACACTTATCAAAAACAGGAAAAATACACAACAGATGCAACATTTAATCTGTTAAACATAAATGCAACACTAAAAATGCATATCAATGAGAAATGAACAAGTCTTATAAAGCAGTTACTGTGCAATTCTAATACGCTTACTAACATTTCAGGCAGCAAAAAACTAACTGAAGTATAAACAATGAAATTATCTTTACTGCAACTGGGTGTCGATTGCAACAAAGTGAAAAGACAGAAATGTGCACATCAGCCTCACACAGGATAATGCAGCTCTTTATAACTTACTCTAATGTGTTCAGTATAATCACTTCAGAACAAATCAGCCAGATTCAAAAGCTTTGATGAGACATTCAAACATTTTGCTTCCCTTTGACCAACAACTGAATTTATTAATGAAACTACATTAACAATTCCGTTAGAACAGACGCTACCTTTTGCAAGCAAAAGAGGTCATACATACTTCAATCTGGATGCAAAGGTATGTTTTATTTTATTTTTGTGAGACGGAAAAAAAATGCAGAGCAAACTTTCTATACTACTGCTGCAGCTGGTGCAACCATTTTACTTGGCGATTCATTCTCATTTCAATTCAAGGCACAGTTTTCTGAAATTTTTAAGTTTACTTCTAACAGGAGGACCTATATGCAGACTAACACACTAATTTAAATAAAAATGTGAAGCTGGTGAAGAAAAGGCTGGCAGGATAAACAGAAAAAAGCAGCTGGAGATCCAGGTGTAATGTGAAAGTCCAAACAAAATGTTCAACAAAATAATCATAAAGAACAAACACGGGGAAAAAAGACCAAAACAAAACTAAAAAAACACACAGGGGAACACAGAAGAGGTGAAGAAATGAACTGACAAAAGACAGATGAAAAGACTAGAATATATATAAACACACAGAGGCTGATAGGGTAATGAGACGCAGGTGGAAAAGATCAGTGTGGAGGCAGCAATGAAAAAGGAGGGAAAACATACAAAGGGAAGAAACGCAAAAGTTCAAGGGCACACAAGGTAAAAAACTAAAATAAATCAAGAGATAACTGAAAAGGGACATTGAACATCCACACAGACAAACAGAGGAGGGCATTGGTATAAGAAAAACACACAGAAATATATGTGAGGAGCTGTACAAAACAAAAACAGGAGCAGAAACCACAACAAGTCCATCTACGGTCATTGATTTACCTCCTAAAAACACATCTCTGTGTATTAAAGTTAAATATTTAGTAGTACTTTACCATGAAAATAAACCTTTCTGGCCTGAAAATGGCTTAGATGTCACTCTACACAGTTTGATCTACTACAGCCACTGCTCTGCAACTCGAGCACACCAGCTCACCTTCAACTCAAACACTGTAAAACTACTCTACGCTACACAATGGCAAGTTGTAATACTGGAGTGATTCAAGCACACACTTTTAAACCAGAAACCAATTCTGAACAAGGATAATGACAGTCCCAACCTGCAAGATGACAGAATTGGTTCCTTAGATTTGTTATGTATGAAACATCGGATGTCTGAGTCAATGTTTTTATGACTGTCATTGGTAGTCATTTCAAGGTGGAAAAGTTCATGGTGTTGACGGCTTATTTTGCTCATGATTTGTCTTTCAGCATATAAAACACACTATATAGACAAGGTAACTAGGTACTTAACTTGAATTTCACAGGATGGGGTGTTAAAAATCTGAGAGAACACATCGAAGGACAATCCCATTTTCAATGAAGCTGAGGCACATACAATAAAAGCTAAAAACCCAGAACAGTGACAAGTTTAGCCTTCTAGATTCAATGTCCTGATTTCTTTGTCTTCTAAATGAATGAAACTAAAATAAGCTCTGAACAAAAACGAATACTATTTGTCACATTTGGAATATTGCAAAAACTATTTTATGCCTGTAAAGCTGAGCACACGTCCTACATCCTACAGGCTGTGGTGTGAGTGCTAGCTCGCCAGGCTTTGCTTGATAACAGGGAGGAAAAAGAAAACATTTCCAAGCATCTGATTGCCTTGTTGCGAGAAAAATACATAAACCACTTACTAACAACGATGGAGGGTCACGCACGTAGCCAACATGGCCAGCGGTTGGCTGCCACGTTATCACATTCACATCATACATTATTAACGATAACACTTTTATACCTCCATGCCTTCAAAATGTCAGCGGGGCTGGCATTCAGACTGCAACAGGCTGCCCTCCGAGGAACACTGTGATCCCGTGTCTGATATATAAAACAGAAATGCCAATGAACGGCTTACATGAGAAAACTGAATGAAAAAGTGCAATTTATGTTTGTTCAATTACAGAAGGCAGACACACAAAAGGAGCTGGGATTAACTGTTTTTGCAGATTGTTGCCTCATATCTTGCAATAGGACGTATTTAATCAGGGAGACGTAGTTAAATAACCTTTGTTTTTTAAATCTGCAAAAAATGTTTTACACTGATTAGCCAAAACATTATTATAACCTGCTTAACTTAAAAAAGTGGCTTTTTTGTTTTGTTTTCTGCAGGTTGCATCTTCAAGCCACAGTAGCTAATATAAGAACTGACATTTCATTTATCATCTTATACACTCATTGGCCACTTTATTATGCACACCTGTTCAACTGCTTGTTAACGCAAATATCTAATCAGCCAATCACGTGGCAGCAACTCAATGCATTTAGACCATCTCTGAACGCACAGCCTGTCGTACCTTGAAACAGATGGGCTACAGCAGCAGAAGACAAAACTGGGTGCCACTCCTGTCAGCTAAGAAGAGAAAAATGAGGCTACAATTTGCACAGGCTCACCAAAAATCGGACGAAAAACGTTGCCTGGTCTGATGAGTCTTGATTTATGCTGACAGTAGGGTCAGAATTTATTGTAAACAACATGAAAGCATGAATCCATCCATCCTGCCTTGTATCAACAGTCCAGGCTGTCTAGTGGTGTGAGGAATATTTTCTTGGCACACTTTGGGCTCCGTAATACCAATTGGTTTAAACGCCACAGTCTACCTGTGTACTGTTGATGACCATGTCCACCCTTTATGACCACAATATACCCATCTTCTGATTTATACTTCCAGCATGTTAACACACCATGTCACAAAGCTCAAACCATCTCAGACTGGTTTCTTGAACATGACATGAGTTCACTTTACGTTAATGTCCTCCACAGTCAGCAGATCTCAATCCAATAGAGCACTTTTGGGATGTGGTGGAACAGAAGATTCACATCATAAAAGTGCAGTCGACAAATCTGCAGCAACTGCGTGATGCTATCATGTCAATAGGGACCAAAATCTCTGAGGAATGTTTCCGGCACCTTGTTGAAAGTATACCACGAAGAAATAAGGCAGTTCTGAAGGCAAAAGTTCATTTAGTGAGTTTATATCCAATGCACAGTCGGAGATTACAAGATAATCAATGTTATTTGTGCCACCAGTATGTGGCCATAATGTTCTGACTCAATGGTATTCATTAAATATTAAGCTGTGGGGAAGATTTATGCTATAAAAACAGCTACAACATGCTCTCTGCAGATAACCTTCAAATACAGAACATCTAGAATCTTCAAAGCGACACACCAATCAAAGGCAGAGATAAACTTCATTCTACTGTAAGTGAAAGGTTTTGTGGTGCAGTACAACAAAGTCTAAATCAAAAGTGTAAATGCCAAGGCATGAATGATGTGTTTCAAGGAAAAAAGAGACCCGCACCCTATAATTTTCCTGTTGTGAATAGTTGCTTTGATCGCGAATGTCTTCTTCTTGTCTAAGTTTGAAGAAAAAAAAAGTTCCAACTCGTCTTCTGCGTGCCTGGTTAACAAAGAATGCCTTTGAGGCTGCTGCAGTCAGCCTTTCCACTGGTCTTGTGATGTGGCCTCTTTAAGGAAGAGCTGCTAGATTCTCAGTCATATCAATCCTGCTGTTGAGTATAGAAAAGTGCTTCATACAGTCAAAAACGCTGCTGCCATTATTTGTTCTCTCTACTTAATACTTATCTGCTGAATTGTTTTATGTGCATCTACTTTGTAAATGTGTTTGAGAAGCATTTTATAAAGTGAGAATTGTTATCATGATGCATTACTGGCAATAAAAAGAATCAGTCATAAATGAGGCTACAGTGTGCCGTCAAACGCCAAAGTAACTCAGGATATTAATGTAAATACGCAAAATCATCCGTCATTGATCTTTGCATCTAAACCTTCTATTGAAATCATAGATATAGACATTAAAGTGCAGCACCCACCAGTGTACTAATCTCTTGATTCTCTCACAAATAACGAATATTGCTCTCAGGTGCATCCCGGATTACAAAAACAACTGATTTCACACAACAAACCAGGCCCATAAATGGTGATGTATTATCCATCGTATCCTATTTACCAACAGTGATGTGAGGTTTATGCTTGAGTGACCCTGTAAATTGAGCTGAAATGGTAAAAAAATGAGACTGTGAGCCATTGAGCTATCCAGGAGTCACCACAATATGTGGCTTTGAAGGTAAGAAGAGTGCTTAAAAACTACCACCATATTTACCTTTCAAGACTCAATTTATGTACCATAAGATGATATGCCTTTTCGTGCTTTCTCCCACAATAATATTGTCTTCAATATTGCGATCCTTTTGAAGGTAAACTGGAAGCCCAAAGGTTGCTGTAACCTCTATTTATTCCATCTGTCTTTTGAAAGCAAATCATTCGGTGTTTCTTAAAAGGGAGGTTATAAGTGACCAGTTTGTTTTCTTGCCTTTTCCTTTGACAAAGAACAACAAAAAAGTCATTTTCCACGTTCAGTTTTTCAGAGAAAAGGCTCTTTTCAGTCGCTTTTATTTTTTTCATTATTCGTTTCAGGGAAACAGGGTCACTTTTGTTTGAGGACAACAAAAACATATTTTGTTTGAATAAAATGTTAAATTCAAATTCAACCTTAACATGTTAAAGAGCAAAAGATAATTAACACATATTGTTTAATTAGTTCCAGTTTCTTCTTATTTATAGGGATTTTTTTGTAAGCATACATGACTGTTGTTCTGGAAAGCATGTTGTGTTACATTCTACTTGTATGGAAAGTCCAGAACAAATAAAGTCTGATTGATTGATGTATAAACAGTCAGAATTTCAGGCTACAATGTGGATATACGTAATCGGAGTCCCTCTGTTATTTTGAAAATTTCCATATGTCACCATTAGTCCTCTCAAATTGCAATCAATTCAACTTTTCATGTTTAAGGTCTTGGTAATTGCTTCTGTTTGACGTTTCAGCCGATATCCTCACTGATGTGTGTAAACAGTCACTGTCCAATCAACACCAGCCCAAACCACAGGCAGTATCAGCGGAAAATGAAATGTTACCCACAAATTGTTACTTTAAGATCAGACCTTTCCCCCTGTGCATGTCCTATAATCAAACTCCCGCTGCAATCTCTTGATGCGTGGCTCCATCATTCCTTGTATCAGTCAATCGCCAATCACAGGGTTTAGTAATAACAGACAAAGAAATGAAAGATCTTTACACTGAGGTACAATAAATCCCGTTCAGTGTTGACATCTTGAGCAGAGAATTTCCTTCTCCCCTCCTGTGCAGAAGTCACAGGAAGTCTAAGAACTCACCAATAATAAGTTTACTGTCAAGCTGTTGGTACAAAATTTGTTCCAAGTTATAAGTACGTACAGTTTTTATCACCTCACTGGCTCCTTATGTGCTCACATTAGTGAAATTTCAGTAATAATGTCTTATAAAGTCTGACATTAGACTCAATTCAACAAGTCAGATATGCATGCTAAATGCCTCACACCACATGAAAACATAACAGTGCTCCCAAGAGATCAATTTACAATCTCTTACTAAACAAAATTATATAAATCCAGGACTGTAAGATACAAACAACTAACTGATATAATAGTTTTCAGCATAACTAGGGCTACTTGTGTGTTGCTTTAGGTTTGCATTATATAAAACACAGTTGAAGAAAGTGATAGGTAATTTGAATTGAAAACACTATTAATATTTCAACACGAGAAAATTGTGAAGGTTTGTTTTCTTCAAATCTGTAGCTAAAGGCTTCAGGTCAAATAATCAATCAAGTGCTTCATTCAGTTGTTTGCAACTGGAGAGATCCCGAAGGGTAAATTATGAATTCAAATGATGAACTCTTTACTAATACGATGCAAACATTTTACTTCAGTACATATTCTAAAGCCTATTCAGACCCTTTTACTCACAGAATGAGGAGGGTTTTAAAAGTACATTTGCACTGTTTGGGTTAAAGGAGTTTTGCAGATATTTCCGCTCTATTTGGCAACGAATAGTACAGGAATAAAGACAGGACGTAACCTACACGAAAACCTTGCAGCATTACCGACATAAAATACTGATGCCTTTCAGTCTGTTCACTATTCAAATGTAACCAGTGAGATTAATGTGAATCATCTGGTATAATCATGTGGCACCGACCTTTGGGTCCATAGTTTCTATTGAAATCATAAAATTAAAAAGTGAAGTGCAGTTCTTACTGGTCTATTAATTATCTAAATTCATAATTCTAATATCCCACTAAAGCACCCTTAAAAAAACGCAGAAAAGGACTGATTTTTCCAGGACAAATTGGGACCAGAGCTCAGTCTGAAGGGCTATTTTCCATCGAATGCTCTACTTAAAAATGAAATGAGTTTATGCTTGAGTGACCCTCTAAATCAGTGACCCAAGAAATCGAACTAAAAGGGGGAAACGACTGTGAGTCATGTTTCCAATACCTGAACAGGTCAGGAAGTAATTTGAAAATCTACCATTGCATTCACCTTTTAAGACTCCATTTATTTCCCATAAGATGAAATGCATCTTCATGCTTTCTCTTTTGTCGAAGAATTTAAATAAAAATTGCATTTTTCTTATTTCGCTCCGAGGTCACTATTGTTTGTTACCTAAATCATGTGTTAAAGATGGTGACGGTTCATGAAGGAATGCACTTTCTTACAGTTGTTGCTGAAATTTAGATGACACTGACAGATAAAACTCAGGCAGTGTTCATTGAGAGCAAATCCTGAAGCTGCCAGCAGCAAATCATTAATCCCTCTAGCTTCACAATCAGGAGAACAATTAACAGTCCCTAATTGATCTCTGCAATCATGATAATCACATAAATAACAAAGTACTCAATTAAGACTTGATTCTTTTAGCTGAAGATAAATGGAGGATCGGCTGATTAATCACATAAGGCCTCTATTTTACTGAAGAAGTTCTTTGATGTACTCACCAGGGGCGGCGCTCTCGCACTCCTGTAAGTTACACTTTTTGCTGCTCTCAGGCAGTGGCTCGTGATCACACTGAGCTTGTTCCACTTCTTCGTCCGTCTCAGCTTTTGTGTCGACGCATTTGATGAGTCGATGCTGCACTCCACCACCACAAGAGGCTGAACACTGCAGAGAGAGATTTGAAAATTTAACAGACAAGTGTTTTGAATGTCAAGACTCACATTTATTTTGTAGTTTTGTTCATTATCACAGTATCTGTAATAAACCAGTGTTGCCTGACCCTTCTCTTCTCCAGGCATTACGTTTATACTGTCATTTCAGCTAAATCTAACAGGGCTGAAACCTTTGTTTTGGGTTTACGTAATACATACAATTTATTAACACTTTATTTTTCTTTTTTTTAAAACTTGTATTCATTCACTTCCTTTCTTTCATGAATGAAAAATAGAGCCATATGTTTGTGTAGATTCATGGTCATCCAGGTCATGGTAATCATATACACCGATTAGCCACAACATTATGACCACTGACAGGTGAAGTGAATAACATTGATGATATTGGTACTATGTGGTGTCCATCCATCCATCCATTATCTATACACCGCTTAATCCTCTGTAGAGTCGCGGGGGGGCTGGAGCCTATCCCAGCCGACTCATTCGAACGCAGGGGACACCCTGGACAGGTCGCCAGTCTATCACAGGGCTACACAGAGACAGACCACTACTATGTGGTGTTCTGCTGGAAATCCTTGGATTTTGCCCTCCATGTTGATGAGGAATAGACACCCAAATAAACATTGTCCCAGAACAAGCACACTCTCTCATGCAAATGGAAATCCCAAATGTCACTGGCCTACCCCTGCAGGAAAATGCACCCCACCACATGGCAAAAACATCAAACAATCAGGAACATCTTGAGGAACATGACAGTGGCCCAAGATGTTGATTTGACCTCCAAACTTCCTAGACCCCATTCTGATCAAGCATCAACAGGATGCAGTGGAACACGTTGGATTGACAGAGCCCCCACTGCACAAGCCAGAGTACCCAAAGAATCCACTGCCCTGGTCC
>OMNN01065268.1:6260-25348 GCA_900302755.1 Chromis chromis
CATTCACCCATTCACACACCAATGGCGACAGAGCTGCCATGCAAGGCGCTAATCTGCCATTGGGAGCAACTTTGGCATGTGGGGGGGACCGGGGATCGAACCACCAACCTTGCCATCAGTGGACAACCCGCTCTACCACCTGAGCCACAGCCGCCCGCTGTTCATATAAACTAAGCATAGAATTTAAGTTATAGAGCTGGTTCTATATTTGGGGGATGGTGTCTGATGTTGGACTTGACCAGCTTCCTTGAGCTTCCTCTGGCCTGCTGCTGAGGCGACCATTTCTTTGTTTGATGACTTGACCCCTTTTCAACTTGATGCTGTCATTGGTTTCATAGAATTAATTATTAATATGCTAAAACATATCAAGCATATTTTGTTTCTAAAAAGAAGCTCAGGTCTAAAAAAAAAAAAAAAAAAGGCTTTTTAATTAAAATGCAAAATCACTTAGTTAGATTTTGATTTAATTTAGTTATCATCCTGTGGGGTTTTCTATGCAGATCTTTGTTTGCAGCAGGTGTAAGATACCACAGAGGTTCTGTTATAGGTTTATGAAAACTTGAATTAGGGTAATGTGTGTGTGCAGGCACATACATGTGTATTCCTTTCACTGCCAGTTATGAGAGGTGCTATGCGACAGAGTTGGAGTGCTCATTACCTGCTAAATTACCCTGGATCCTGTGGGAGGCCTGCTCTGTCTGTGCTACTATAATAACAGACTGGTGAAGCCCCGACTGCAGAAAGTGAAGTGCTGGATGAGTGGCCTGGACCTTACAGCCGACTATCTATGAAGGGTCAACTCATATGTTTTTTTTCTTTCTCAAAGCTGGTTTTAGTGCACAAAGAGAACCAATATCCTGTACATTTGCAGTTAAAATAAAAATGATGGTGTCAAAATTTTAAATAACACAAACTGAAACTGAAAAGTCTGTTGAAAAGCCTTTATTTGTGTTTCACATATGTTAAATTAAATAGGAAACTTTCAACATTTATCCTTCAGTATTGATATGATGCTACTTTTTGATCAGATAGTGCTGTGGGAAGGACATTGCTGAAAACCACGAACAGGCGGCAACAAAGAGAGGCTGCTGCATTTGAGCCTGGCAGTCTCAACTATTTAATTACCTTAGTAATATCAGAATGAAAACAAACGTGTTTCACAAACACCCTGCTTTAGATTCTTGACTTGATTCTACCCTGGATGAACATAATTTCTCGTTGACCACAGGGAAACTTAAGGACCGACTTTGCTCAAGGGCACTTCCGCATTAGTCTACAAATATTTCCCAACCCTATTATGGATCTACAGTCTGTTTTCTCACCTTCGGCTCTGTGATCTTGCCGCTGCAGTCAGTCCTCTTTTGGTTCAAGTCTCCTTCACTTGCTCTTGTTATTGTAATAGTTTTCATCAAAGTGTTTTTCTCTTGCTCGTAAATCTGACATTTGTGAACTGTGGGATCAAAGCTAGATCCTCCTACACTCCCACTGTTTGAATTGCCAGACGGTAACTGACCTTAACCCCCAGAGTATTAAGGCTGAGCTCCTCAGGGTTTAACTTTACGTCAACTGACCTACATCAGATTAATAACCTCGACTGTACTTCCCAAAGTGTAATATATGCAGGTGCTCAGCCAATTTATCCGTCTACCTTTTGTGCAGAGTCTTTGGTTGAATATTTCAGTGAAACTTTATTGAAGCTTTGATTGAAATGCAGAAATACCGTGCTTTTCTGTGGAGCATACGACCTCACAAGTTAAAGTGACTTTTCTGCACTTTACCAGCTTTCTTGTCTACCGCTGGAAGGTCTTTCGTGACATTTCTGAGAAATCAATATTTTGTTTGTGTGTGACATTTGCAAGAAGTTCATAATTTGGTATGGCTGCAGATTTAATGGTTTTGATCAGAGTGTACCAGAGAAGGTTGAACCAGTGATCCAGACTGTTGAAATCTCCAGATGACATGTGCTGATTACACACCATGTGTAGATGTGTTTCTGCTCGCTTCCAAGAAATCTTTGCAGCCTTTTAAGATGGAGTCATGAAGCAAATACCAGAATGCTCATGGGGCCGTGGAAAAGGAAATTAATCCATGACCTTGAGTTGGAAAGGTTGAGGCATTGTCAGGCTTGCGGTGTATTGCAAGGACCTGACAGTCTTGTTACAAATGAATCACAGAGGTATTTACCCTTACACAGGATCTTATATAAGCACGTTCTACATTGGGAGAGGTGTTTATTAGAAACCTAGATTGAATGTTGGAATGGGATGGTGGCTGAGAGCGGGTGTGATCTGATGAAGGGGTCATTTGTTACCTCTATCTTAGTCATTTTAGTCACACTAGTTCACTGAACCTTCTTCCAAGAAGAAGCACGTATTACATAGATGAGTTCATTTCATTTGAAAGTAATTTTCCAACCTTCCTGGTAAGCACAAGATTCCAATGCAGCGAGGAAATCTTTTTAACTTGAGACCTAAATTTAGCTTGAAACAGTGACAATAACATTAAGGTTAAGTGAGGAAACCAGGGAATTGTGCATCCAACTTTTGGAACCATGTTAAGAGCTTTTGAATTCCGATATGAAGACCTGTAAAGGAGATATTCTGTTTGATTTTTGGAATATTGTATTGAAAGTGTGATAAAACTGTTTACTTACCTTTTGTAACTGTCCAAGTAATTGCTGAGATTTCTAGTTTCAAGTTTGTTATTATTTTCTGTCATCATTTCATAGATATTTGAATTCATATGGTCATTAAAACTAATTAAAAGCACAATAAATAAGATGTTAAGAAAGGTAACTTTGAAAATGTACAACTTTAAAATTGATGTTAGGTTTAAAAATGTAATGCTGTTTTACAATGTTTATTTGATGGAGAATGAAACAAGTCACATGACCACAGTTTAGTTAAGAGTCTTACCTGTGGGACTGTGGGTCATGCAATACAGCTGCAGAGGGATATGCCAACATTGCGAGAGAGGAAATGATATGGCCTAAAAACATAACTATTCTGCATGGTCTGAGAGGCGCACATGGTAATTGTGACTTTTAAGCTGTATTTGTTTCATATTTGTTAAAGTGCTTTGTATGGACGGTTTTAATACATTGTTGTTGTAAGCTAACGTATTGGACCCGTATAATGACTGAATCTAGCTTGATCGACTTATTTTTGGAATCCGTCTAATTAGAGACACTTTTTGTGAAAGTTTGTGTATTTGAAATGTTTGTATGTCCTTTATTTTCGTAGTTTTCCCGGTGTCGGCTGACTGAAGAGAAAAAATAAATGTTAAATCTGTATGATGCGTGGCCTTCATAACATCGGACCAGAGTAGTTACACCTTTGATCGAGTAGTCTAAACAAGATAGTACTCAGTCACTTATCTGATACCTTACCTGATGTAACATCAGTGATGCTCGTCCTTGATTCTGCATCACTAGGACGTGGATTGGTAGTTTTTAACTAGGTGATGGAAATGTCTCCTGGTAATTAGATGGGAGCTACAGTTTACCAGTTACATCACATGTCATGAAAGGTTCTCAAATCCTGTGTTTGACTTTGTTTTATTTTCTCCTGGAGAGTTCAACAGGAGTTTAAAACATAATAAATTATGTGTCAGTTATGTGAACAACCTATATCTCCATGCGTGCTTTATTATTAAGAGTGTGTCTTCTAGCCTAACCTTTCTTCCACCTAACCTCAGGTGGAAGAAAGAATAATGTTCGATTTTATCAGTCACTATAGACACAATTTCCCAAATTCCCATTAACTATTTGTCCTGATCTCGAACAATTAAGTTAATTTGTTATACAAGATAGAGCATTGATTATTTATCTGGGGGTAAAGGTCCTAAACAATCTGAATTAAGCTTTTATGCTCCTCTGTCAGATAGATGGCCAGAACTCCCCTGTTGTCTTTCATCAACTGATAGTATCTGCCATTCAGAAACAATTCCATGCAAATCCACGTGTGTTTACTGGCAACAATGGTGACAATAGGCGCTGCAAGCCTACCTACAATGATTAAAACTTTAAGATTTCCTAAAACAATGTAAAACCTATGTTTAGTAAAATAACTGCTCTGAACCTTTCTTCCAAGCTTACGCAGTACTTGGCTCTCACTAGCAAAAAAAAAAAGTCTTGGATGTGAGCACAGGAGCTGTTTTTCCAATCTTCATTATAAAAGTTAATCAAAATGTTTTGAATAATTAAAATGAATTATGTCTTTCAAGACATATCAGTATAAGTAGTTCACAAATATCTCCCGGCATAATTTGATTGCCAGTGTACTTCCTAGAACAGAGAAAACACACAGCAGGGTTTCAACTTTCCCAGACTTCCCCTAATCAAATTTTAACTGGCACACTATGAATTATGCCAGACAGAATAGACTGCCAGTAATTCTGACTCAGAGGAGGAGGTCTTTTGCAACTTAAACGTGCATGCATCTTGAAGCCAGGATAGGATTAAATCTGTGTGTGTCATCTCAAGAGTAGAAAGCATATTTTTGTGTACCCGCCTTTTATGAGGAAATGTTGCTTCGGGATACTCCTTGACCTTCATAGGAAAGTATCAGTTCACATCACAAATTAGACCGTTGGAGGCGCTGTCAGTCGAATTCACCGTTGCTTTGATTAATGACTTCATGGTGTGTGCAGGTGGTCAGGTCAGCCTGAGCTGCTCGGGGTTGCAGCACCTTTACTCTGCCAATTAGGACAAAGGGAGAGAGGCTTTAGAAAAGGAAGCCAGCGGTTGGAAAAGGGGGCAAGATCATATGAAAGAGGATGTGAAGGATGCACGAAAGGATGAGGAGTATTGCTTGAGTAATGCATTAATGAGCAAAAAGTATCACGGCTGACTAGAAATTGCACTTTCATTGACCCTTGCATGTTCTTGTTACCACAAGGGTTCCCTCTCTCTTAACTTTGAAACATTTTTTAGTAAACCAAAGCGGTACAGGCTGAGACATTTCTCACACAAACATACCCACACACCATCGCCACAGTATCACAGTCCACCACCCCCCGCACTGCCTATGCACCCTGTACCACCTGCATTATTGAAATATGCCTGTCACTGTCAAAGCGAGGGGATGCAGGCCCAGATCAAATGGCAGTCAGTGTGACAGAGACAGAGGGAGGCCCTGCTGAACTAAAAAGACCTGGTTCACAGTGGGGCTGTGAAAATTACTTTTTGGCAACAGTTGTGAAAAAACTTCAGTCTCTTTCCTGTTAAAGGAACAGATCTCCCTCGATGGAAATGTTGTCATCTTCAGACGAATGTCTGTGAATGGAAGGCAGTCAGATTGAAAGTTAGTCCCTGCTATTACGAAAGGGGCACTGTGAATTACAACAAATTGCCACATAATCCACTGTGCATTGGGAAAGTGACTGATTTGTAAATTGTAAATTATGCTAACATAACTAAGAGACTTGTATACTAAGCTAAATGATTTTAATTAGTTCCTATTTAGAAATCATAGTTAATAGATAATGTTAACGAGTTAATAGATAATGTGATGTGCTGTGAAAGTACTTTGTTGTTCACAAAATAGTCCTACACATTTAATAGTTCTTTTTTAAAAACTTTGAATTTAAGTAGTCATTGCCGGGCGCCCCAATAGCCTAACGGTTATGTCGCATGACCCACATGCAGAGATGTAGCAGCTGTGCTGAGTTCGATTCCGACCTCGGCCATTTACCGCATGTCCTTCCCCACTCTCTCCCATTTCCGACTCTATCCGCTGTCCTATCCAATAAAGACATAAAAAGCCAAAAATAAATCTTAAAAAAAAAAAAAAAAAGAAGTAGTCATTGCCAGAGTTTGGAGGAGCTTTCCCAAACACAGTGGCAATTTTCCAGAAATCTTATGTTGTGTCCACCCACTGTGCTCAACACACCTCAAGAATATTCACTGACACGATGCTACATCCCAATCTGTAAGCAGGTGTAATATTCTGTAAAAATTGCACCGTGTGTTTTTCTGTATTCAATATGAGGGGCTATATGACCATCTGTGCAGATTGGCACGGACCAATGTAGTATAAAACGTCCACTTTTAAATTCCACATTTCCTTGTGCACATAGACATGGAATGTAGGCGTTTACTGTTATAATAGTTTTGGCAAGTGTTCAGAATGGGTTGGTATTTTTTGTTTTTTATTTATTTCATTGTAAATGAAAATTCATTGATGCCTTCCTGATGGCATTATGTGATTGATAACAATTTAAACATCTGAAGTACCTAACACTTTTGCATAGTACTGAACTACTCTAAATCTAATTAGACCGTATATCATGCAGTTTGTTAAAAAGTAGTGTTTTAGTTAATCTAGCATCCAGACCCAGTTAATTATACAAATAAAATTAATGACTTAATAACTTGCCTTATCATACAGATGAGTTTTTTTATTTTTTACCATAGATTGCATGTGAGGTGCAAATGCTGTCGTTACTGAGTCCACGGTTTGATACCTTTATTAAATGTCATTTCCCTGCTACTTTTACGACTGCAGAGTATGCTGGTTAGCTGATGCTAGGTAATGATGCCCACAAACAACAAAAATAGATGAAACATAATGGAGAAAACAGGTGAAACTTATTACAATGTTTGTGTCTTTATGTATAATTACATATATGTATCTTTAAGTACATGTACGTTAGGTTCTAACAGTCTCCTGTGTAACAGAGGAGCAGAAATAAGCAGAAATTGCACAACAAGAAGACTGAATGAGGATGTGAGAGACCTCAGTCTCTTCTCCAACACCTCAATGGTGCTAAAACTGTCACTTTGTTTTCGGCCTGGCAGGTGAACACAGCTGTTCAACTGGCAGACTGCTGTCATCACACACAGGTGGGGAGGTGAGAGGGAGGGACAAGAGGAGAAGAGACAGGAGAAAAGTGTTGAGAAAGAAAAGAAAGTGGAATAGGAAAACGGAGTGGCAAGCTGTTGAGAAGGACTGAGAAATACAGAAAGAGGTCAACTTTTGTGAAACCAAACACGAGAAAGAGAAAGGTATCAAGAGACATGAACAAAGAATATAGAGATGGCAGAAACCAAGGACGTGAAGTAGTAAGGAGAACGAGTTGGGGTAGAGACAGAAGAAGTGGAATAAAAACAACAACAAACAAAATGCATTTGTTTAATTAATACTGAATTGGCCTGATGATGACATCCAGAACATCAGAGGACAAATACAACTGCAAGGCCTTTAAAGATGCCAAGTTTTGTGGGATTTTCTTCCTGACTAAAAACCTAAAACCTGATTTCTCTAATTTGCATTTTATCTTGCCAAAGGTTTGTGTAAAAATTCCGTTGGCTAATGAAATAAAACAGCAAAGAAAGAACAGCTGGTGGGACACACAGAGAGAAAGCAGGGATACTGATAGACAATAACAGAGCTGTCTTCACTTTGACTTTGGCTTCGTCAACCACCTGCCGAGTTCTTCGTTCACATACTGCATGTGGCTCTGTCTGTTTGATTTTTAAGAATGATTTTCTTCTGCCTGTCTCTGTCACCACCTCTGTCTTTCTTTCTTACGCACATAAACTCACTCAGACTCTTTTATCACACGGATATTCTCCCTCACGCGCATTCCTGCCTTTCTTCCCTGCTATTCATCTCTGTGACATTTTTCGCCGACACCAGAGCACAAGACACACCTGAGACCTCCGCTCCATTGTGATACTCATACTTCATCTCAGTGGGGCTTCGAGGGCACAGATTTTGTTACTGTGTGCATTGCAAAGGATGATACAGAGGTAGAGGTCATGTTTACAGAGGTGAAGCGTGGAGACTAGCTCATTAACCACAACTGGAATATAAGGTAGCAGGCTAACCTAGTGCTACGAGGTGTCTCGGATTTAATCTAAATAAAAGCAAAAATGTTAGTCAAAATGAATCAAGCTAGATTACGGGAGACACTTGATTATCTAGGCAAGTTACAGGATGGAAAGAAGGAAGTTAAACTCAACTTAATAAATGCATTTACCTGGTTTAAGGCTTCTGTCCAAGCTGCTGATATATGTTGCCAGCTTCACAGCCCATATATTTGGTGTAACAGTACAAATTCATCAGTTCCAGGTTACGTAACGACATCAGAGATTGCATCAATATGTCTACTTAATTTTATCAGGCCAATAATGCAAATCCTCTCATTCTCTTGTGTTGCTTGTGCCCTCACATCAAATTTAGATGTTATCGTCATATACAGATGGCCTTATGTGAAGATGTTTCAGCTTACGTCTTGCTTTCAAATTGGTATTTTGATATTACTTACCAGCAGACTAGGTTTGGTGTTGGACCCCAGCTGATTTATTATTATTTATTAAGTGGCAAGCAACAAGGGCAGAGAACAGCAAACACCACATCTTCTAACTTGCAATAAACAGCAACTGTGGGTAAAAAGCTGTGATTTTTGCAGAATAAAGGCAGACTTGTTCTGTGCATTTGTGGCACAGTGTTGGGCTGTAACTAGATTTTAGGCTGGATGCATCTACACTACACTGAAATCTTATGATTTGTGTGACGCACACAAATGTATGGTCACATTATATGTTTTTTTGGGGGGTTGTGGAATTTGGAGGTCTTTATTATGTTTATTAATTTAGATTTAACTTGAACATGAGCCATAATTCAAATGTAGCTAGCTGTATTCGCCAGCAGGAGGCAGTGTGGCGAAAGTGCGCTTCTGGTCCTACTCTCACGGACTCTCTGTGGACAGACCCTCGCGTGGATTCCTCAGTCTGCCCGTGAAGCGGCACCAGAACAGAAGTGCACTGCTGCATATGTAATGTTTTCTCCTGTTTAAACAGGTTTGTAAAGTATGGAAAATACATAAGCTGCATATACATGCATGTTAAAGTGTTGGTGAATCCCGGAATTGCTGTGGCATTTCTAAGTTGAATGTTTGTGTGATGTTGGTGTACAGACTGAGCTGTTGGTGCGGCTAGTCGCGCGGCCAAAGATGGCGGCGCACTGATTTGGGTTTTGTAGCTCGCTCCCAGACATGTTCTGTGTGTTGTGTTCACTTTGGGTGTTATAGAATTTAATATATATTGCCGTTAAAAGGTTACAAGTTGATATGGATATGTTTGAACCAATGGTCTGGGAAATGGTGCACGCATAATAAGCAGCAGTATTCCGTTGAATTGGCAGCTAATGTTAGCATTTGTGGGTGTTTGATGTGAATTTTAGTTTTGTTTTTAAATGTCATGAAATAATAAGTGATTTTTGACTGAGTATGTTGAGGGACAGGATGTGAGAGTATAAGCACATATGCATATTGACTTAATAGTCTGCCCGTGAAGTGGCACTGGAACAGAAGCACACTGCTGCATGTGTCATCTTTTATCCTGTTTACACAGGTTCGGTGAAGAATTATCTGTTATGGGTCCAGGCTGCAGATCGGACCTGTAACATTTGCTTAATATGTTTAGGATGCAGTTGCAAACATATGATCCAAATGTTTTCTTCCAAGTTCTTCTAAAAGATACCCAAACACTCCTACTACATCAGAGAATTACATCTTCCCTCGGTTTTCCATCCAAATGGTCTTCCCCTGAATACCTCCAGAAGGAGGCAGCCAGGGGCCATCCTTATGTTTACTAAATTTAACTGGTTCCTTCTCGATATAAAAGAGCAGTGGCTTGATATCAAGGTCCTCCCAAATCACTGAGCTCACTCATTCCATTTCATTGAATGAGACCAGCCACCCTGCGGAGAAATATAATCTTGGCCACTTGTCTGTGAAATCATTCTTACAGTCACTGCCAAAAGCTTGTGATCATACGTGAGCGGGTTCAGCGATGATTGACCAGTAAATTGCAGCCAGGGCTTCTAACCAGCAGTCAGTCGTGTGATATTTTTTCATCATCATTGAGTCTTATTCACATGGGTATGACTGGAACCATCTCTGACTGTTTTCTTGATATGACGTGTTTATATATTTAACTCTCCTGTCCGCCTCAGGCTGACATCTGCATGGATTTCATGAGAAAAAGGCAAAGACTAGCCAATGTTTACTCCCCGAATTTGCTAAAATATAATGAGATTCTCTTTAAAAAGCTTGTTAATCAGATGACTACATTTTTACTTTAATTGGATACCCTGAATGTATAATGTCCTCTACATAAATTTCAAGGTTTAACTGATGTAATAAGACCTGTAGTTGAAGCTCTCTGCCAGCTCTGGTTATTGACTAAGAAAATAGGCTCAGGAGTTGAGACTGTTTTTCTCCATTAGCTGTGCATCAATAGCACTTCCAATGCATGCCAGAGCTAATAAGTGACCAGCTGGTGCTTAGAAACCAAGCGCCTGAAGCCTTGTCAGGAAGCCTGCAGTCACAGTCTAGTCCCCGCTACAAAACAAATTTCTGGTGACAGCATGACATACGCTTAAAGCAGAGAGTACGATGGCACACCACTTCTGTCCTCTCTATTAATTAGCAGTAGGTGTGTCAGCGCCAGAAAAATAGACTGTTGACAAAGAATGTGGCCACCTGCACCTGATTAGTTTTTCATGGAGGTAAGGAGAAGTGTCAAACATAGACCAGCATTCCTCCTAACATTTCTGTTTCTGCACAATGCAATACTTAATGAAGACGGCATGAAAGGCAACCCCTCACTTCTTTATTTAATTAAAGTCCATGTAAACCAGTAAAAAAATATGTGTTCTGAGCTTGTTTCTCCTCCGAAAACTTTTTTTTTTTTTTTTGTGGGGAGAGTTTTTCCTTTTTATTCATAGAGACAGAGTGAAATTGGGGGTAGACAGAGGAGAGAGTGACATGCAGCAAATGGTCTTGAGCCGGACTCGAACTCATGACCACTGCTAAGGGACTGAGCCCATGTGGTATTGCCTTAACTCAGTGAGTTAACAGCTAAATGGCCGCTCCTGAAAACTATTTATTTACTAATAATAGACTAATTACTATAATAGACTGTATATTAAAGTGAAAGCTGAAGTGCTTTAAACCTGCATTCTTTCTCATGGTCAGCAGGGGGCGACTTTTTAGATTGCAAAAATGATTGAGACTATAAAAGTCGGCCAAAGTTACTCTACTTCTCCCATGATTTCTTACCTCATTAGACATTTTCTAATGATAGTTTAAAGTCTACGTAAATACAGCTTAGTGTTCATATTATAAATTATGGTTCCATTTAGAATAAACTTTGTATATTACAGGATGGAGCTACGCTGACAAATCACTATTGTATTGGCATGTGTAGTTCCTCAAGTTGTCAGCCACATCCACCAATTGTTCATTATGTCGGGTTTAAAAGAGCAAGACGGTAAAGGTCAAATAAAGAAGTAAACAGTGGGTGACATCACGGTCACTATGTCCATCTTTTATGTACAATCAATGATTAATAACCACCCAGTCAAACGTGAAAGATTAAAAAGAAACAGCAAAGTATATCAAATTTGGTTTCAAAATCATGAAAAAATAAGCAGTGTTCTCTGTTCTGAATTGATTGTCTGCTGAACGCACTGATTGTTCACTTGAGCCTTAATCAAATCAAATTCATTTATATAGCACATTTAAAACAATATAAGTTGACCAAAATGCTTTACTTGTTATCAGACAGGCAGCAACAAAAATATATGCAAAACATCAAGACATGATAAAACTAGTAAAATCAAATAGAATAAAATACTACAACAGGCAAATCAGGATAGCATTTTGTAAAATGAATTTCTAAATTGATTTAGAATTTAGATTTGAATTTGAAAACATGATCATCTTGAGGGTTTTCTTGAAAACATTAATGAAGGAGGAACATTTAACTAAAAGAGGAAGGCAGTTATTGCAAAGACACAAGCCTCCACCAGCCTCGACCAGGGAACAATTAACAGCAGCTGCTCTGAGGCCTTGAGGTGAAGTCACGGCAGAGAAGTTCTAAAATATACCCAGGAGCCAGCTGAACCCATGCATGTCTTTAAAAAACAAATTAAAGAACCTTAAAATCCACTCAAGTGCAATTCTTGCCTTGCTGCTGCTGAACACTGTGTGGATTGGAGAATGAAAGTCATAGAGATAGCTGGTTCTCATTCTCCTGTAGTGGATTATCCATGAATCCCAGTTGTCTTCAATTGAAAAGTTTGTAAAGCTATCCTGTGTAAAATGATCACTTCAGAGGCGTGTATTGGTGGTGATTGCCAGCTCAGTGTGGCTCTTTACAAAAAAGTCTGTCTTCCTCCTCTTCATGATGTTATTCTTAAATAAGCAGACTGAGCTGTAGTCGGTGTAGTAACTTGTGATCAAGGAGCAGAACCACTTATGCTAATGCACTCTAGTTTTTCCAAGTGTACAGTGTTACAGGGAGTGGTCATGACATAAGTGCATCACTGAGTCATGATTTCTGGTCTGACAAGAAAAAAGTCAAACGCACAACAGATGAACAACAGTTTAACTCCACAATTCGCTGCTACATACTTCTGAATCTTTTCCTTTTTTCTCTGCAATTACTTTCTGACCTATTTAATGTGTTTAGAAAGCACTTTGCACAGAGAAAATATACTTGACGAAAAGTAAACACGTCAGAGCCACCCATTATTGATAAAATATAATTTGGCTAAATAGTCATTGATATTATGTTGGTTACAGAAGGACATATTTTATAAGCTGCTGTTTCTAAATAATGAGCCTGTGGCAACTTTTAGCATGTTTCTACCATAAATGTGCATATCTCATGTTAATCAAGATAATGAAAACATAAGTAATGTTTATGAAAAAACTGCTTTAAAAGTCCCCATTCTAATGGCTTCATTTTTCACATGTAGGGCAGTTATTGGTATTAGATTACCATCACAAGTTCTCTCCATCATAATGTGTGCTCAGCCAGCTGTGAGGGAAATGTTGAACATTGTTTTCTCTGCAACGTGTGCACAATTATAACAAGGCTTTCCCAACACAGTTTGGGAACTGCAAGACCACATTTACACCTAACGTCAGATTCCTGCCGTTCCACTGCAGCATCATCTGGCAGAAAAACTGGACATAGTGGAAGTTTTGCTGCAGTGTAATGCAATGTAATCTAGCA
Source organism: Chromis chromis (assembly GCA_900302755.1). Lineage (NCBI taxonomy): Eukaryota > Metazoa > Chordata > Actinopteri > Pomacentridae > Chromis > Chromis chromis. The sequence goes on from OMNN01065268.1 coordinate 19,294, forward strand.
AGGCTCTGCATTAGGCAATCAATACATGCAATCAGCAGTCCTAGCATGTATGCGTAGTGGTAGATTACTTTGTAACATGACCGCTGCGTTTACCTCACAGTTGTGTTGACGACAAATAAAATAGTGTTGTGAAAGAGTGGATGAGTTTACTAGTATCCAAAAAATGCTAAGTCTAATGCATTGTTTTAACTTAGGTCTGTCTTTGGTCTAAATCTCTGCTAAAGTCAATGTTGTTTTCTCTACCGACCACATGTTGTCATGTGTTGTGTTGTATGATTTACTGTGTCAAATTTTGATTTATAAAAAGTAGCAAAACTTTATACGTCACAGTCTGATTGAAAATAAGCATGTGTGGATGATAGCAGATGGTGGAGCTGGATCTGTGACTGCGGTCCAATTAATTATACCAAGATAATGTACCATTTAGCAAAGTGTGATATTATATTACATATATGTGAACATTAAGATATGCTCCTTCCAATGTGCTTCAACACAGCATAAAACTAGATTTCAAAGGGATCTAGCAGAATTCTTCTGTGTAGGCCCAATAGTTGACTTGTGCTATTCCATTTATTGTGATTCATTTTGCACTCTGTGCTTTCAGCAAACTCTGCTGGCCAAATTAATGTTCAGGTGCAACATATCACAAAGGTTCAGGTGTTGTACAAAGTATGTAGACTTTTTTAAAAAGTATTTTTTGGGGTGTTTTCCCCATTTTTATTGAGAGAGAGGGGGTATAGAGGAGAGTGACATACAGCAAATGGTCTTGAGCCAGACTCGAACTCATGACCGCTGCTGGCGACCTGAACCCACATGGTAAGGCCTTAACTCAGCAAGCTATACGGCGGCCCCAAGTATGTAGACTTTTTAAAAGCGGAAACCACCACTCACAGCACTGTAATCCACTAAATCTTATGCTTTTGAGCCTAAACCTTCCTGACCCCACTTTTCTGACCTCAGATTGGATCCTAGAGAGTGCTGCTGGGAGTGTTTTGACTTTTTACTTTCCCCCAAACTACCAGCTTCAAAATCTCACACTAATGAAAGTCCCCTCTTATCTGTCCTCATGAATTTTAATACAGACACACAGATTACATTTCTGTAGATACGACAAAGCCAGAGGAAAGAAATTGGCAAGATTCAGATTGTATGCATTCGAAAGAACGCTTATTGTTTTCTATGAATATATCAGCAAGCCCAGAGATGGATAAAGCAAAATGAAACTGTTCCTCTAAAACTGAATAAGTGAAAATGTTGAATCTCAGAATACATCTTTTGTACATCATACATCGGCTTTCAAACTTTTATCTTTTGATTTTGGGATAATGAATTTGTACTTGATCCATGTTTTAATTTTCTACCGGAGTAGAGGATTTTGTGATTACTGCTTCCAGTAGGAGGATTATCTTGAGATCTTGATGAAGACAAAAGCGAATCATGCTGCAGATGACCTCTTTCTGATGTTTTTATAAACTATTGTCATTCTTAATAAGCTGTGCTCTTGCATTGTATTGTTTTGTGCATATCTGCCACTTTCTCTGTATACAGTGTTGTCACCACGTATATTTGACCAAAATGTCCTTCAGTAGCAACAACTGCAGGTTTTCCCATATCCTTATACTGCATCAAACAGTCTTTGTTGCATTGCTGATGGGAGGATGCCTATTTGTCTTGTTTAATATCCCCAGCAGATCAGATGCTCTGAATTTCTCCCTTTTTTAGTGTCAATGCCAAGAGGTCACCTTGTCCTTGAAGATGAAAACAAGTTGCACTTAGCCACCAAGCTGCAGTGTAGTGTGTCAGGAGATGCTTTGCTCTACATTTGGAAACCAGCTCAGGGACCAGAGAGAGCATCTTTACGAACACAACCATATATGACAGGGGAAATTACTGCCATTCTGCACACATGCACCGTACACACACACACTTGTTTTGTGTTTTGTGCAAACATGGAAAGACATAAAACCACCTTCTGGCCCTCTCATCTGTTCCCAGCTGGCTTTTTCCCAGTCCATATATAACCGAGGAAAATAAAGCCATTTTGTGACTTTGTTTCAACTTGTGGCAATTTCTTCAATTGCCGACGCTCAATTACTGACCCCTGAGAGAAAAGCATGGAAGATTGCAAAGAAAGGCAGCGACCCCCTCCGTCTCAGTGGAGGTTCAACTCATTTTCGACAGTTTCACCCCCTTTGGAGCAATGGCGTTCTCTGGAAAGGCCCATATGCCACAATGGGTGTGTGATGATACGATTTGCCTTGAGAGTGTGTGTGTGTGTTGTGTGCCACCTCTGCTGCTCAGAACACCATTTAGATTACTTTCACCTCATCAGCCCACATACACATGGTTAAGACCTTTGGGAGTTGCTCTCATGAGGATAGATGTTTTTACTGCACCACACGTATATGCCTCAGTGTGTGTGTCTGTGTGTTGGGTCTGCATGTGGAAAGCGAAGGAGACAAGAAGAAGAAGGAGGCGGAAAAAAGGAGGGTGAGGAGGAGAGAAATAGAGAGGATTCCATAAATACAGAAACTAGTGTGTGGGCATCTGGAGTTGTTGTTTGTCACCATTTTCTCTCACAGAGAATCAGCTTCCTAATGTGCTGGTTCTTAAATACAATATATACATTATAAATAAACTGCAGCTCCACCATCATCAAACAACCATTTAAATAGTTATTTTCCCTGAAAGATGAGAACAAAACAAAGCAGACTCTCAGATAAAGTAGAATATAAATCGACGGTCTCTCTTGATAAATTCAGGCAAATTGCACTTTTTTTTCTTCCAAGTTGTGCTTCAGTTTCAGTATAAAGTAGCTACCAGCTGTAATCTGAGCACAGCGACATCTTTTTGTTTTCCTCACACGGCCTCCAGTCTGTATCTCATGTTACAGATACTGAAATTGTTATGGCTATCTACGCACTCCCAATAAATAATCAGGTGGCTCTGTTATGGATTTCGTCATTCGTGGAGTAACTCTGATGACCCGAAACCTTACGTGCAAAGTCAAGGAATGGGACAGACTTTAAAGAGTGTGATGTATGTGTGAAAAAGCCAATAACTTAAATTGTGTTAGTTTTGCCAAGAATTTCCAAAGTGCCCTTCTTTGAAACTCAAAAAGAGTGGTTCTGCCATCCATGAATCACTTTCTTATCAACGTAAAAACCCAAAGACAACTTTGTAAAGTGCAGCTTATCACCAAAGTTTAACTGTGAGATAAAGCCCTTCAGAAAATGAGTCATTCAGTCTTCCTTTATAAGATTTTCCATTCCCAGATGGGGCTGGAGTCGTAATGTTTAGCTAGATAGGCAGACAGTTAATCTGCAACTTTCGCGATAATCAATTTGTAATGTTTTCAGTCAATAAATGTTTGATGGATAAACATTTTAAATTGATTTGCTACTTTACCATACCTATTGTTTGCCTTACATTACAGGAAATTGAATATTTTTCAGTTTTGGACTCAGACAGAAAAGCTATTTAAAGATGACACCTTGCTGAACCTTTTTTTTTTATTTAAAAAAAAAAATAAAACAGTTAAAATAATCCGCAGTTTAATCAGTGATAAAATAGTTTTTAGCTGCAGGCCAAGACATTACGACAGCATCCTCAGGATACAACAGAATACTTAAAATTGCTTCTGCATTTTATTCCACAATTTATAACTTAACAACGTAAGTGCACATGTCAAATCATTTATATTGACTGCAATTAAAGGGGAATTCAAAGCACCTCTCTGTTTTATCCCCAAGGGAGTTAGAAACAAACCAGAATTAAACTCATTTATTCTAACACATGCCTCAGGGGCACTGTAAAAAAGAATATAATGATTTTTTTTCTAATGTCCCATTTTCCCAATATTTAGTCAGTCTGTATGCTTGAAGAATCATATCTCTCAGCCAGTTATTACTGCATCATGGGAAATGCCAGCACATCCAATCATTGTAGTTTAGTGTATGTGAATATACTATATTTAGTCTGAAAATACAAAGCAGAGGCAAACAAGGACCTGCATCAGTATGAGGCTTGACTGCAGTATCACACTTTCACACACACAAACTTCAGTCTGAGCGCCAGTCCTCCAAGGTCGCAGGCAAAGCAATTCGAGACTGTCAATCATATCACATCCATTGAATAAAAGTAATATTTTCTGTGGTGGGCTCATGCTGCTCTCACCTCCAAATGACACTGAGCCCCTTGGTGGCTGCCCACAGGAAGCACAGAAGAGGCGGCTGACTATTAGATGTATTAGACATTTCGAGCATTTACATGTATTGCTGCTTCACTTCCCCTCATTATGAACACTGGCTCGATGTCCTAATTTCAGCCGGCGGGAGGGGGGGAATGGAGATTGAGGTGGATGGGTCAAGAGACAGGCTGACAGGCTGAACACCAGTCACTGAGTTAGAAACACAGACTGTCTTGTTTATGTGCAATCTTGTTATTTCCAGCAAGCATTTGATGGTTGGCAATAAGCAGGGGATCCCTAATGACCTTTTCCCTGTTTACCACTTACGCTGCATTTACATACATACAGAAATACACAGAGCTAAAATGCTTTCACATTCACTGAGCATTTACCATTCGTCTGGTCCATTTGTGAAGGATCAAGGTAAAATGGATTGCGCTTGTTATTAGAACTCATTAAATTCATTTTCCTCATGAGCGTTTGATTTTTATGGATAATCTAAATGAAAACAGATACTGACCCTCGCGGCAGCCTCGTGAACCAATGAACCACTTAGTGTTTCGTTTATATAAGTAGATGAATGCGTTTACTGTTTTTAAATGAGATTTTTAATGTATTTATTGGCCACCTATAATAAATGCACATGAATTTGTCATTGCCGGTGCGTAAACATCATGCACAATGACATGACTCTTTGTTCCATGGAATAGTGGCTACTGTTCTTCCCATGCAGAGCTGGGGGGATTCTGTAGGATATACAATCGGCAGCGCACTATGCAGCACGTATTACTCTGAAGATATTGTATGTTCTGAAAATGAAACATAAGGCTATGTACATGCTTTTATGGTGTGCAGTAATCCAAGAAAAAACAATCATTGCACAAAATATTTATGTTGAAGTCCGATGAAATGACACGATGAGTCATTTCACATCACTTGCAAGGAAAGCCAAAGTCGGAGACAATTTACAATAGCTTGTCATATCAGATGATGCTGCAGGATGTGCGCCATCTTTCATACTGCAAAAAGAGGCTCACATACACAGTGTCCAATATTGTTGCTTCCTGCAATTCTAATAAAGTACATTGCATGTTTATAATTCTCAGTATTGGAAGCTCAGGCATATTTTTTCTATCTGTAAAAAAGAAGTCTGTCCTAGAGCTCTCTTGTGCTCTCACTTCTTTGACAACAACTCAATACAGATGACAGCAGAGATCTGACACACTGGCTGAGTTATTATAATACTGCCGAATGATTTCACACCATCTTTTCAACTTGTGAGTCAGTCACAGCCATTTGTTGGGGCCAGTTTCTTTCAGGAAAGCTTAGGTTCCATTACTCAATCCTTCCCTGCCTCCCTGCTCGTGTCTCTTTTATCTGCCCCTTTCACTAGCCCACGGGAATCTGCAACCGCAGCCAATCTCATTAAGCTTACAACCATCAAGATAAGACTCAGTTACTCTGAGCTTGTGCATTGGCATCTAGGATCAATGTTGAGGTAAAGGAGGGATTGTCTAATAGTCTGATGTGCATGCAGCTGGCACCGAGGAAGGAGTGTGTAAAATGAACAAACCGGGTTTCCGAGCCTTTACCAGAACACGCTGTCTGGTCTCCCTTCCTAGGTAATGACTCAATTGCATGCATGTTTCCTTTGTTCAGCTTTCCTCACAGATTTGAAAGGATTTACTTCAAGCAAGACTGGGCCTTTTGAGAGGTAACAACATCTCAAGTTGTCTCCTAGTTTGTTCTTGCAATGCGAACTATCTTTATCATTATTCTTTTCTCAGACTATGCACAAGCACATTATCTATGTGTGGCCAACTCATGTTGTAATATAATGGAGCCATTGTTAAAAGCACTATGAAA
>OMNN01065268.1:31318-44572 GCA_900302755.1 Chromis chromis
CACGCTTAAGTTACTCGGTGCTCTCCTACAATATAATAAAAATTATGTTTATTCCTCCAGTAGAGATCCAGAGTTAATGAGCACTGGAGCTGTTCTGGAAGCTCATAATGACCCAAAACAACGCTATATGCTACCTTTTCCTTTAATTTGTCACCAATTTATACAGTATATGAATATTGTATACATGCTGGTCTATGAAATCAACATGCTAGTATATCTTTGTACTAATACATTTTCAGCAGCAAATACTGATTTTGTAATGATCTACAGAAATCATACTATAAACAAAAATATGAACATTTGACAAGACTACTTTCCAAACATTATTTATTCACAATAAACTAGCTAGAATGTTATCTGCAGATGGCACCACTACCTCTACATAAATAAACATGTTTTTACCAGCAGAAAAGCAAATATGGTGTACATACGCTCTTAAAGGTGACTTTATTACAAATGCTCTCCATCTAACCTCCACTGAGCAGGAGCTCTGCTACTAACTCGGCACACTCAGCACTCCCCTTTCATATGCCTCATTGGACCATCCTCCCTTGGCACCACAAGCGCTGCTGCACGTCTGACCACTACCCCAAGTACACGTGGGATTACTTACTCAAACCCACCATTATGCCCTCTTTTGCCATTTTTTGTCCACCCTGAACAGGTGCCAGTCTGTGTGCGCCTGGAGACTTGCTACAGCTCTATCTGTCAATACCCTGTTTTTATTTTCTTTTCTTCTGATGGCTTGAATCTTTTGATGACCAGGGACTAAGCTGGCAGAAAAAAGTAAGGAATTGTGGTCAGGGTTCTGAGGCAGCCTGCAGCCTTGAGGGATTTTTGAATAAAAATGTTCCAACATGTCCCATAGTGCGGCTGATGGTGAAATTTAGGATAAACTGTTATTTTTCCAGTTTAACCTAATTCAGCTATAATAAAATGATTTTTTTTGCTCATTTGGGGCTTGCTGTTTTAGGGGTTATGCACAGTGGTGACGGATACACTGGTTTATCCTCTAGGCAGATACTAGCATTTTGCTGATGAATTTAACATCTGGGGTGCATCGTCCCTTGTGTAAATGATCATCCTATTATGGAGGAGGGGTTTGGTGTCCGGGGACCCTGGGAGTTGTTATTCTGTCAGGGGCAATAGCTCCTGGTAGATTCTCCCAATGCAAATCGGTCCCAAATGACCGATTCAAGGACTGTCCTGGGGAGCATACAACTCACTGGAGAAACTAAACCCTTCCTCCTGGAACCATGTTAGGGAAGAGAGCTGGTGGGTGGCTGGGCCTGTGTCCACGGGGCCATGTTGGGCTCGAACTGCAAAAACAATGCAACGCTGCACCACCTGCAAGAATATGCTTGTGGACCTGGAGCATTTCCATGGAAAAAAGCCCATCAGTTGATTCTGTGATGTTGTAATGGAGCCAGGACTCCATGAAAATTAGGCTTTTAGTTTTTCACTGTAAGAGGGAGCCCATTTTTTAAATATGTAATTACTAAACCATAGCCAGGTGAAGGCAATGGTAGCAATGTGGATTTTCACCCACACTGATCTGGTTTCACTGCTAGCTGGGCTTTCTTTCCTCTTTCCTGCTTGTTTTCAAATCGTCCTATTTAAAGGCTAACAGTAGGATTGCCTACATCACTGGTTGTTGAGAAATCTGACAGTTACAATCAGGCAGCTTGGGAGGAAAATAGTGGTTTGTTATATATTGTTGATTGTTACATCTTATTTCATTTGGTGCACTGGCTTGAAATATATTTTTCATGCTGTGTCTTATTTCGATTTTACTAGTCACCCACTGCATGAAAAATCCTGAACATAGCACTTCCAGCCAGAGCTCATATGTATTTTTTATTCCATTGCTGCTGGTGTTTAACCTATAGCACCTTGGTGTTCTGGGGAAGCTATTTCCTAATGATTGTAGGATCAACTGGGAATGCAAAATGACAGCAGGGGGAGGATGTCATTGAAACAGGTGGAGCACCATATTCCAATTTCTCTTTTCTTTCCCGGTCATTAATGGATGCCACGCCACCCGTAATTACCCCCAGCAGAACTTTGGAAATTTCACAGCCTAATTCAAGGTATATGAGGTTATATATTTTAATAATCCGATCAAATGTCTCGTGGCAGCTATATTGAATATCCTCAAGGAATCTACTTGATATGTGCTCAGAGTCCATATCTGTTACATCATCTTGACTGCTGTACCGAGATATTAGAAATCCATACACTCAAAATGTGATGTATGACTCCGCGGCTGTGAAACTGACTGGGGCTTTGGTGTGCTGCAGTATGTTTTTGTTTCTAAAAGAAGAAAAATAGCAGAAAAAAATTACAGGCAAACAAATTATAGAAGAATTTGCACATTCAGTATAGTGGGAAAGGTCAGAGCCATAAGGCAGCTTAAGAGAGAGACTATTACTCCTAATGACATCAGATGGCTTGTGTTTGTGGGTCGTATACGGATGTTAAATGACTCAGATGGCTGTGAAATGGCATGGCTTAAGGGGATTTGGCCAAATTTCAAACACGTCACCAAACCTTACCAGCTAGAGGAAATTTCTCATGGCTTATTGCTGTCGTGTAAGTAAATTAATCTGCTAAGAACACATAGCTCCGAGGGCCATATATGGTTAGGTTTAGATAAAACGCAAAGTCCATATCTCAAACTACACTAATGTGCCACTGGCAGTTAGGGTTGATTATTTTTTTACACCGTGAAAAAGCATCTGGTCCAGCTGTAACCAGGAAGATGTTAATTCCCAGTTACAGAGTTTAAAATCGCATTATCAGTCTGGTTGAGGGAGACGGAGAGAATAACGTGAAGAATGATAAACAGATGCAGATTGGAAGAGGTGTAAAAAAAAATTTGTATTTCAAGATTATTTTTTGCATATTTTCTGCCTTGATATCTAAAATGGACAGTTTTTTCTATCACTCATGAATACATACAAACATTAAATTTATTTCTTAAGTTTGTTTTAAAGTTTTTCTGTGTTTCATGGCATGCATTTTTTAAGAAGTGAAAAAGTAATGAAGTAATCAGTGTAATATTATTTAATACGATACACACCCAGAAATAGATTAAAAATAAAAGACATGGCTTTTGCTATTCTCTTTTCACTACACTTGTAATCCTGACATCATCCTCTACCAAGCCTCTGTATCCCTCAGTACTCAGTTCTCTATTAGCATGGAGCTCTGCGTTTGAATCCTTTTGGAAACTTTTGTGTGTAGCTGTAAAACCGACCGAACCAACTGCAACACTTGGCAAGCTTTGATTACAAGTACGTGATAGAGGAAAGGAGAAATTGGGAATTGGATGGCCCAGCGGTTAATGTAGGGAAGTGAGATCAAGATTATGAGTGTGTAAGGATCTGTTTTATTCTTGGCAGTGAGCACATGCATGCCTTTGTACATCGAATTTTGGGCTAGAATCTGCAGGGTTAACACTCTTGTCTCTTGTCTCTTTAATGATGATGGCACACCTGAAAATGTAGAAAATTCTACTCTGCAAACCGTCAAACAAGGAAAAACACTACTACCAGAATAGGGCTTCCAGACTGCTCAAACTGGGATACAGGCTTGCATATGTTGTCAGAAAATATTATCATTTTGACCACATGGACGTCTTTCATCTATTTGAACAGTAAAATGTGTGTTAGTGTAAATTTTAAATACATTTTAAAATGTGCCAACATCCTGCATATCTGTGTGAGTCTGTGTGTGTGTGTGTGTGTGTGTGTGTGTGTGCAGTGTATAAAATAGTACATTACTTCACTGTTTTACTGCCTATCCCAAGACAGACATTTGCGGAGGCCGTCCAATAACTGCTGCATATGCCATCCTAATCTGTTTCCCCTGCTGTGCCAGGTGTGCAGGCAGCAGGCACTTCTGCAAGGACACCCAACTATGTGTAAAGTCTGCACTCAAGGCAAAGCTGCAGGACTGTAGTGGCATAAATCATCTTGTAATTATGTCGTAAACAGAGATGGAACAATAAAACTTTGTTTTGATGTGTGCTGCAACAGAGTGGGAGGCCTAATCTTGGACAAAATGCTTCCTACTGGGCCATTGGCTTCCTTCTCAACATTACATTTTGTCGCTGCTGCTGGAAGTGATTGAACGCTGGTAATGTTTGTTGCCATGTGACAGATTGGTCCACAGGACCCTCTATCAGCTGTCCACGCTGACTAACCATCTGGTGTATTAGAGACTGTTACTGTTTAGACAGTCACCCATCATTTAAGAAAAACTCATCATGTGACAGCTGGATGTTTGAGCTTACAGTCTTTAAAATCTTAATTTGACTAAAAAAACAAAAGTCATATGCTGCTTTGGTCATTGTTTGAGTATACTTCATTAAGTAGCACATCAGTCCCTGTCATAGTCCTTGAATTAGAGCTGCCACTAACAACTGTTCTTCTGTCAGTTAATCAAGATTAGTCAATGAATCAAAATGGTTCATTTTCCTCTAAAAAACAAAACGAGCATTTCATTTAAGTTTTTTAAGTTTTATTTTATTTTTTTAAAGATTTATTTTTGGCCTTTTATGTTTTTATTGGATAGGGCAGTGGATAGAGTTGGAAATGGGAGAGAGTGGGAAGGACATGTGGTAAATGCCCTAGGTTGGAATCGAACCCGGGACAGTCGATACCCCTCTGTACTTGGGTCATGCGACATAACCATTGGGCTATTTGGGGCACCCCAGTTTATTTTAGTTTGACAAACTGTCATTTTATGGCATATTAAAGGGCAAAACTCTAGGGTTTAACTTAGAACATGAAAAAAATCATTAAAAAGAGGGCTTATTATTTAGGTCAGTAATGAAACTCCAAATCCAAGCTCCTAACAAACCCCTTAAGGTGAAAAAGGTCTGAGTGTTTATGTTAAAGAGCAGTACAGAGCAGCAAAATTACTTATTTTTGCCTTAATGGGCAGTTGTTTGACTTTGTTGAAAGTTTTGCATTGAATAAACAGCCAAATTCCCAGCAGCACCATCACTTTCAACTTGTGTATGGTGAGTGAAGTCATCAGGATTTTAGCGGTGCAGAGCAGCCAATCCTGTAGATCAATATAGGGCATCCCTAATACTTTCTCTGCCAGTTTTGTTGCTTCTTTTTGGTTTTCTGCTTTCAAAGGTGTCACTGTTCAAGAGTGTGTGCTTATTCCCAAACTTTAAAATGTAGTTCAATGCAATGACTAGCAAGTGTCTGGAAATTGAAACTTCAGTGAGTTACATGTTTACCCCTGATTGTCTGAAACATATTCCCACCTTAGATTGCGGCTTGCCTCTTCCTTCCTGTGCCTTCAATCTGTAAGAAGTCCATCTGTATCAAAATTCTTTGATTCTGTTAAATTGGGCTGCATTTCCTCTCTACGTGTGCATATCACCCTTTTCCTGTAAAGTGGATACATTTTACAGAAGTCCATTGAGAATGTTGAGGAGTAATCTAATATTCACCGGAACACCAGATATAACTATCTTCAGACTTCTTGGAGAAACCAATCATCTTTTCTCCTATGTCTGCTGTCAGTCGCAGTAAGTCAGTGGGGGCCATTTTGTTTGAGCTTCTTCCATGCTGACCTGTTGTCATATCTCTCTTTGCACTGGGGGAGATGGCGTTGAGAATAGGCATAAAATGTGTCCTGCCTCGACCTGATAGATCGCCAGCCCTGAGATCACTACTTGTGTGCCTGTGTTTATTTGAGGTTCAGAAACACTTTGAGGCTTTTTTTTTTTTTGCAGATTATCTCTCCAAGATTGTGTCTCTTTATTTTGCTGTCATGCCTTCTGAAGCTGCCAAAGAGCTTCCTGGTGTGAATGCTGTGCTGTTGTGTTCCCCAGGTTATCTGACACGTCCGTAACAAATGGCCTCCCTCCTCTATGAGATAATGCTTTTAGTTTGATCTGGTCAAGGCCGAGTCTTTGGATGACATGTTGCGTTGCAGACACGCAAAATGCATTTGCAAACAAACATGCTTAAAAACGCAGCTTGTTTTCTCGAGTACACAGTGGGATGCTTATTACCCATTGAATACCTGTCCTTCACGCATTAACCCTGAGCTTCCAGTTGTATGCAGACTGAGTCCGTGAGGAGAGACAGTCACACTGCTTAAAGATGGAGCCATACATCTGGAATCCACTTGAGTTGTTACATATGAAACACTGACTGACTGAATCTGTGTTTTTCTGAAACCATCACTGCTACGCGGTTCCAAGGTTAGCCATGGTGTTGACTGCTTGTTTAGCTCATGATGTGCCTTCTAGCATATACAAAACACCAAACGGACATTTTAAGAAATTTTAAAACCTTGATTTTTATTGGTGGTCCTACAGTGGAGTGACTCTCTAGGCCACAGAAAAGCAAATTATTTCTTAGGATTTCAAGCTTAATCACCTCTAAACTACCACATGGTTTGCGTTGATGTTCTACAATGACCTACAGATTATGTTTGCATAGCCCTAAGTATCCCAGTTATGATCAGATTTTTGACACATCATGTTTTTATGTTTAAGCCCTTACATTCCAGTTTAGATTGGATAGTGCTAGCCGGAGTACCTTTGAAGAAACTGAAATACTGTTTCATACACTTTATTCCTGTTTCTGACTGCAGCCACCTGCACAGGCGCAGTAGTGGGACTGGTGCTTGTACCGTTGTTTCCTCTAGTCTCATGAACAGTTGAACTGTATCACACAGGCAGTACTCTCTTCTATGGATATTTTCTCTCCACCTTGGGGTCACTGAACTGCATAATGACAACCCTGTCATTTGTCCTACACAGTTGCAGTGGCAATGACACTGATCAAAGTGGAGAGCATTTTTTTCCCCCTGTTGTTCTTGTCTCTCATTGGTGGAAATAAGGTGGATAAGCCAAATCTGCAAAGTGATGTTGGCATATAATAGTGTATACCCCCTACAGGCCAAATTGGCCTCTTTTTCAGTCGTAATTTAATTTAAAGTTAGGCTAACAGTGACAAAAATATCAGATGAAATTACCGGTTTGTGTTGTAAACATCACAGATGCCTGCGCAAACAGCATGACGTAATAATTAACTGGAATGCTGGTATTTATCATGTTTATAGGGATATGAATAACAAGACTTCTTTGAGCTCCATGTCAATGCCATATGCTGAATGAGGAGCATAAGGAGCTCATAAGGAGCCTTGGTGACAATGTGCAATGACTCTCATGGATGGTATCATATTTCCATCCTTGTTGACATGTTCTCAGTGAGGATGCATCAATGTACTTCAGTGACTTACACTTGCACTGTGTATCTCCAAACAAGCCTGGTGTGACTGTGAAAACTCATTCCGTCTTTTCTGAACACTAATATACAGTGATATAACATTTAATTTAATAATTAGATGAAAATATTCATTGCAGACTAAAAGGCTGTGATATTTGTGTTAATTATTTTATTAATGTCTTGCTTAAAATGCGTGTAATCCATATCATTGAAACGACAAAGTTGAGTATTTACAAACGTAGTCACTTGAACCTGAGAGCTGAGGTCCATTTTTCCAGAGATGTGAAGCCCAGAAACAAATCCCCAATTACACTTTGTCTAATAAGGTGATTCAGAGACTTTCTCCCCTTCTTCGAGTTACTGGAGGGAAACTAATGGGCTCCATGCAAATTAGAGCTGGCATTTGGTTTTTCTCGGTAGACCTGAAAGGTGAGGTGAGGGGGTCAAGAGGAGGGACAGCCATTATCATGACTCATATGAAGGCCACATCCATATCCATGTTCTTCGCATCGCTGGCGTGGAGGGTGGGGAGAGAAATTGGAGCACAGAGAGGTCAGGTCAGAGGAATCGCAGAAGGGAAGAAATTGAAAGTAACGACTTGCAGAGAAGATGAGAGGAAAAATTAGAAAGAGTTAGAAGGAAAATGAGAGAGAAAAGGGCATAAAGACGAGATGGAGCAAAGAGGAAGGAAGGCGAGGCATTGGTCTGTCCTTGCTATTAGTCACTCCGTCACAGCTCCGTGGCTTTATGGAGAGTTTCCTGTCATGGTGCTGCTTTTTAATTGACATTAAAATGCACTGACCAGTATGTCAGTGCTCCCCCTTTCCTTTTCTTTATACCCTCACTCCTCCTTTTACTCTCTATCTCTTTAACTCTCCACGCTTGACTGACGTAGGCTGTCATTTACATACTGTGTGGCGTGACAGAAATGGCATCCTTACCTCACATCTCGCCAGCAGCTGTGACGGCCAGCAGTTCCTCCCCGTCAAAACGATTTTTGCTTGTAAAACCTTGTTTTGTATTCTGTATCTGTACAAGCACCACCTTCTGTGTGTCAGTGTCATATTTCATGGCCTTGTCATGTGTAAAAAAAAAATAAAATTGCCTCTTGCCAAGACGAAAAAAAATGCAGCCTTCCCATAGGAATGTGGCTCCCACGGGTGCAGCAGAGCTCTCAGATGTTATGAAGGGGAGGAGATGGAGACTAATACCTTTGAGGTCAAAGGAATGAAGATCTATGTAGCAGAAAGTGTGCGCTATTAAGGTAGCGTTGACGCTTGGCAGAGAAGATGGGGGCTTATTGTTTAGAAATATCCGATAATAGATCCTAAAAGTTGTTTAAAGTAGTGACATCCAAGATCCATTCTTTATCTGTCGTGAAGTCCTTGGTTATTTATTTACTTATTTATTTGCGGTGCATTTATTTGCAACATAGTGCAACATATTTCAGTAGCACAGATATCTGTGCCAACTCTGTCATCTGTGTCATCTGAATCAGATCCGCTGAAGAAATATTCCCGAACCTGACATGCATAAATTAATTTCCAAGAACCTCATCTGAATTAGAAGACAGGGTAGTCAGACCCCATCGAAAACAGACCCGAGGATAATTAGACCCAGTCCAAAGCCAAAAAGTACTGAACAGAAGGAGTAGTAGTATAGATCAATATAGTTAATATATTTTTGCAGCACTTTACAGTTCACATGAAATCAAACAACAATGCTAGAAAAACCCTTCCCAGACCTAATATCATTTCCCCATGGCCCAGCTTGGGTCACAGATCAACAACAAAGACGCACAATATTTTATCTTTTTTTTTTCTGTGCTCTTTCTCTTGGCTCGCAATTCTTCGTGAAGCATGTTTAGTAGCTTGAGCAGTTTTAGCAGAGAACAGGCTCACCTCAGCATTTTACCCTCTGTTCCTTTCTGCTCCACTTCCTCGGATCAATGAAATGATAGACTGCGGAGAGAGTTCCTCTCCTAGTAGGACAAAAAAAAAGATTGTGTGTCTTTATGTGAGTCAATTAATGTATTTTAAATTTGCAAGTCTGTTTGTGTGTGCAGGTGTGAGTGTCTGGGCATATGATTATCTTGAATGTGCTTTAAGCTTTAGTGTTTAAGTGTGTTTTCATGTGTGAGTGGGAGTTAACCCAAAGTGAAATTCATGTTGGTGTGCACAGAGTGTGGTTATGTGTTTGTGCACTCTCAGGGCAATCAGAAGGCACACGGATTAGTGAGAAGTTTGTAGAGGTCAGTTAGTGCAGAGGCTTTATGGGTGGCTACTAATGGAGAGAGAAAGCAAGAGAAAGATGGATGGAGGGAAGGACAGAAAGAGACAGATGGGCTATTAGAGTCAGATAAAAGAGGAGAGATGGATAAATATGAAGTAATAGAGAGCAAGATGACACACGAACTGAGAGAGGGAAACATGGAGTGTGCGGACATCATACTGTGCAGCCAGTGTGCCAAAGCCATTTCAAGGACACGCTGCTCCTCCTGGTCCTCCTCTCAGTGGCAGAGATGTTTCTGAAACCAGAGTTCAGGGGTTCACGTCCTTCAAGACCGCTGCCCTGCTCTGCTCTGCTTCAGCTTCATTGCTCTGCCCACTGTTGATGACTGAAGTGAACTATAGCCCCCTTTCTCAATCCATCAACAAACATGGGCATCTACAAGAACACACATATAAACCCCACATAACCTGAAGCGTCTACATATGTTTCTATTGAAAGACCGGGTACACAGACCTACATGTGCTGCCGTCTGAGCCAGAACACGGAGACAGATTCTGCCAATTAGTTCCCCATGCTCTTAATGATGATGATAATGGCCATGGCTGAACATTAATTAAGAATAACTTCTCTGCAGCTGTGCCCTGCAACACACACAAGCCTGAGATGATGGATGCCTCAGAAAGTGTTTAGTATTATCAAAAAAAGAAAGAAAAAAAGACTGGGAGTGGGATGACCTTGAAGCTAGATTTTACTTTGCTTTTTTTGTATAACAACCTTATCTACTCAATTTCAGCAAGGTTTTTAGATTGTTCTGATATCTTTTAATCATCTCAAACAAGTGTGTGGCAGTTTAGGGGTTACTATATTTCATTCACTTATTACTCGCTGATTCATCAGGGAACATCTCTGCACTCATTCATATACAGTACATGTTACTGCAGTTACCAGATGGTGCTTCAGTATATTTTCTTTACACAGACCACTTATGACTTAACCCTGTCTCCACAAATTTACATTCCTACACAGATAAACTGTTTTCTTATGTAAATTTTGAAAGAAACATCATTTTGTTTTAAAATAAACATATATATTTTACCTATGATGTTTTAAAAAAGGTTTCCAGTGTAATACATTCACAAAGTCTGCTTAAGTATGTAAGAGGGGAGGATGGAGGCATAAGTTGGCACAGGACTTTTACCCAGGAGACTGGGGTTTACGTTCTTTGTGGGAACATTATTCTCACTTTGGTTTCATTTTCACTTGTGTTTACTTTTTGTTTTCACTGGCTCTTTGGCTACATGGTTAACTTCAAGAAAATATTACACTTTGTTTAACACTTTCACTATGTTATGCACGTTAGAAGCCACAAGTGAGTTTTGGTGATAAAATTACTTGGTCAGGTTTAGAAAGATATCATAGTTTGGGTTAAAATATACCTCTTTCACTACATGTTTGAAGCTTTTCCTCCATTTTCTGGTTTACCAGTCCCACTGTATTTTAGTTGGTTGAAAAGCAGTGAAGCAACAAAATGAATGCCACAGATATGTTGATTTGAAATGTATTAGTGCCATGTCAGAGACAATGTAGTCCAGCAGAAAATAGGTTTCCTGTAAAACATAATTGAAAATGCAAGTTAGTTGTACACTGTAAAAAGTATATCTGAGCTGCAGTTGAAGTAAAGTTCTGCTTTGTTTGAAACTCATTCATCTTTCAGCTTTGGTGATGGCAGTTTGCTTCTGTGGATTCTATCAACTTGAAATTACATTTTATCCTTTTAAACTGCTATTCTAATTTTAGTGAAACTAAATTAGGTTTGGAAAAATGTGGTTTATTGCTCCTTTAGCCTTGTGCATCTGACGTCCATGTTTCTCCACACTTTTCTGCTGCAACACAACCACAGAGTAGGATTAGAGTAAGAAAAGGAAAGAATGGTAATTCCTATGGCAAAATCAGGTTTTACATTTTATTCATTTCATTTTTATTTTATAGTTTGGGTAGAGCAAATAAGATGGAACAATGGGAAACAAGTGAACCACTGCTTGTTACCTCAAACATAAACTTAATTCAATTGTGTGTTACTGATTAAAGTAATTAATTTATTCTCGTCCAACAACTCTCTTTTTTTAGTGTATAGAAGCATCATTTTGTGAGACAGGGTTGCTACTACTTCACTTCTTTGAGTTCCCATTATCAGCAGATACATTTATCGGCAGTTTTGCTGTTAAAAAATCATGTATCTGCTATCAGTTAATCCTGTTGTTGGTCTGCATTGCTACCACAGCACTCCTGAGTGTTCATGTCAGTGTTAATGTCTCCCACAGTTTTCAGTAGCCTCCATACATACATACACACTGGGTGTGAAAGGATTCAGCCAATTTAGAGGCAAGAGCTGAGTTCATCAACTTGTGAATAATTGACACTATTGACACACTATTCTAAATGCCTGAAATGTAAGCACCTTATGGTTAGCCTGAATAGTCTCCAGCTTCCAGATATGCTGACTGCTATTGGAGATGGCAGACAGTGATACGAGCAACTGCTTTTTCAGCCTCAGAGCAGAGGCGAAAACCTGCTGCAGCTTCCGCGGTTACGTTTATTACACTTGTAAATGGTTTCTTTTAGTCGGTCATGATGACATTCAAATCCCTATAAATGCAAGGTTTGCATATTATGCCCAACCAAGTGTAGTGCTGAAATGACTGATTTATGAATTAAAAAGAAATTATAATTTAAAGGCAATTACTAGTAAATAAAATGCCCAACATTTATAGATTCAAGCTTCCCTGAAATAATATCATCTCATGTTCAGTTTAACTGTTAAACAAAATAAGCTGTTAAATTTTTGGGGTGTTACAGTGGGCATTTTTATTTTCATTGGAATCCTTTACTTCCTCAATATTCTTGTCTATTGTTCTGCTTGATCTTAATGACGTTTTATTTGCAAAATCTCTTGACCACCTTAATAGTATTTTCTATTCGCTCTAATGAGCCTATTTGCTGGTGTTTTCCTTTCCTGGTATAGCACCTGGCACATGCATGTGACTGCTTCAGATTATACCACTGGTGATTTTACAGTCCTTTTACATAATGTCTTTAGTGCTTCTGAAATGCTCAAAATAGTTTAAAATCATTCATTATTTGAATGCAGTTTAAATTCTAGTGTCGTCTTGGTACTTTTACTCTTAAAATGGCTTAGTTTGACCACTTTTAGACCCCGTCCGACTTTCAGCTCCAGTTCTGGACTTGATGTGAATTTGACAAAACTGATCTTGACTACAGCTCTGTCAGGAGTCTGTGCTGTTCCTCTGGGGGACTGCAGACTGATTTTATCGTGCTGCAAGAACTGTGTTTTGTTGATGTCAGCATATAATTGGGTTTGTGCAACAGTCTGTGTCACTCGGTGGAACACACACACACGCACACACGCACGCACACACACACACACGCACGCACGCACGCACGCACGCACGCACGCACGCACGCACGCACGCACGCACACGCACACACACACACACACACACAAATGGACAAAGTAACCCTCTGTTATAAACACACAAAGTTCTCTCAGGTCATTAAATACTGCAGTGATCTACCTGTCACTCTGCAAGGCTTATCTTGCAACCAACCCTTTACGTCTTAATGAGTTTGAGGCTCACACTCCCCCAAGGAAGCTTCACAGATAAAATTCATCTTCACAATATCTTTCATGGGTCATGTGAGAATGCACAGCCTGCACTAACTTGCTGCAGTGTGTAAC
>OMNN01065269.1:0-10172 GCA_900302755.1 Chromis chromis
AGAGCCCAAAGACTCATGGGAGTTTTTCTCTTTTTTAATCAATGTTGATTTGTTTTTGGTAAAACACCCCAAAACACAACAACCAATCAGCATCCTCTCAGTCTGTGTGTGTGTGTGTGAGAGAGTCTGTGTGTATGTATGTGGTTGTGTGTGT
This sequence comes from Chromis chromis, assembly GCA_900302755.1. Taxonomy (NCBI): domain Eukaryota; kingdom Metazoa; phylum Chordata; class Actinopteri; family Pomacentridae; genus Chromis; species Chromis chromis. The sequence continues at coordinate 155 of OMNN01065269.1, forward strand.
GTGTGAGAGAGAGTCATTCCTGTTTTATCAAGTTCAACAAGTGCATTTGTTCATTTTGATTTTCGTTTTATTACAGTTTTTTAAAAATCTACTTTTTTGCTTTTGTTCGTTTGTGTGTGTGTGTGTGTGTGTGTGTGTGTGTGTGCGTGTTTGTGTGTGACGGGGGGATGTTGGCGTGTTAAGTTGATTGTAATGTTTGCTTCTGTAGTTTCGGACGCAGCAGTTGGAGTTTGGTTCTTTGTCTTTGTGTCTGCAGTTTGAGCTGTGAGTTAGAGAATATTAATATTAACTATAACGAGGAAACACTGGCGCTCAGAGCCACGGATGGACTGAAGTTTGGACACACAGGCTTTTAAAAAACATTTACAGGTTTATACTTTCTGTAAGTAAATAATTCACAGTTGCTGACATTGGAGCAGCTTTTCCCTCAATAATAAAACCTGCGGGGCTCAGAATCAAGAGTCAGACTGCAGGTTTCTTACTGCTGGTAGAGTAAAATAATGTATCTGAGAAGAAAATAAAGAAGCTGTTCCCTTATTAGAAATTAATATTACTTCTGCAACAAGCATTCTGTCTCTGTCTCATGACGGACAGTAAAGAATGACCTGATGCCTACATTGCCCACGATGCAACTTCAGCGGTATGCTAGGCTAATGTAGCCTGCAGCAGAGATGAGCAGCAGCCTACAGAGGTTAGCAAAACTTTCTTCCTTCTAGCTTCACATCTCTGCTTTTTCATTTTCGAAATTGTAATCTTAAACGTAGAAACTAATTGATATTTTACTGTTAATTATTATCTTGATCCATCAATATCGGTCAGAAAATGATATTGATCAGTGTTTGCTAAAGCCCAGGATGATGTCCTCAAATGCCTCAAATATTCCGTTTTTTGTCAGAGAGGAACAAAGAAACCAGAAAATATTCACATTTTAGAAGGTGAAATAAGAGAAATCTGACTTGTATTTCTAAAAAAAATACTCAAACTTATTAATCAGTGAGAATCTATTCTCTATTCGTTCAACTGTTGCAGTTCCAGTCGTCTTCAGACCCAGACACAGTGACCTGGGTGACTCTACCTGCAGACTTATTAGCCTCAATGAATCATAAATAAACATAAAAAACTCATATTTGCAGCATATTAAACCATTTAAAGCTGGTTATTTTCTACTGAAATGATGAGAACAGACTGGGAGCAGAGCTGCTGGACGTATTCATATGATTTCTGAAAAATATATTACCTGGTAAACAAGCACAAGAACTAGTGCGGATTAAAACACAGACGAGTTCGCTGCTGGTTTTACATGATCTGACATGTGGAGCTGTGAAACACAAACTGCTGTTTGTGAAGTTTATAGTCCACTTTTTGAGAAAAATGCAGAAACACAGACAACTTTTTTGACATCAGTTAGTTTGGAGTCGACTCTGAGTAAAAGAGCTTCAAAATAGGTCAGACCATTAGGTTGGGTGAGTCCAAAGTTGTGAAACTAGGGGGGTGTTCAAAGGTGTGTTCCTCCCGCGACAAAAATAATGGATTAATCCTGTACAGGTGTTTACGTAGAACTCTTCTAGGTATTAAAGTAGCATCAGACTTAAATATAGACTATAAATCATTTGAAACCTACAAAAAGAAATCAAATCAAGAAGCAGAAGCTCAGACACTTGTTTTCTCCTTTAAAGCTGATATGCTGCAGGAAGTCGGACTGTTAGTAGCTTCTCATGTTCTAGTCCAGATTTAACTGGACTGTTCTGTGACTAAGGCCTCATAAACCAGCCTGAGAACATCAGATCCGGTGTTGATCCTTCTGGTTCCATCCGTGGTTCTGGAGCTTCGTCTTTGGGCTCGACGCCGAGACTGGAGGGAGAATGTTGCATGTCAGCAGCTGTTTTTTTATATGGTACGTTTAGAGAAAAAGAAAATAATAAGTGAGTTGTGATGACGCTGCAGCGATGACTCATGAAGGATGCTTGGAAAGATAAAGATCTTAATCCTATTTTCAGAAGAATGACACAAATAAATGCTACGATGGTACGATGGTTCGTTTGTTTGTTCCTGCCTGGTGACTGTTGATCCTGAGGTGAATATGTAAAACATAAAAAAAGACGACTACAATCTGTTTCAGCCCCTGTTTACACTGTTTTTTATAAATGAAACTGAGTTCACTGCTGGTGTTTGATTTGGATGTAAAGATTTGAGTATCTGTTTTGGAACAAAGAAAAAAAAAAAGAACTGACGGGTTTAAATCCTGCATCAGCTCAGTTGTTCTGCTTTGGAGCAACAGATTAATAATTTAAAACCTCCTGCAATGTAAATATTCAAAAAGTTCCAAAACAATTACTCAAAACCATCACTTTGATTTCTGCTTTTAGTTGTTTTTTTATTATTTTTATGTAATGTTGATGTACCTCTGGCCTTAAACTGTTTCAAAGGTGCAAGACTTTGTTTGTATCAGTCTGATGGTTGTGACACACAGCAGCATTTACAGCTAAAGGTGGATATTGATGACTGTTATCTACTGATTAATGTCTTTCTTAATCGATTAATCTGTACGTTTTAGTGAGAATATGTTTCCCAGAGTCCAAAGTGACGTCTGAAAATGTCCTGGTAGAAGCAACAAACCCAGAGATGCTCCATTTACAGCGACATAAACATCAGAACAGAATAAATGATTCATCGATTATCAAACATCTGCAGATTCATTTTCTGATCGTTGCAGCTCTGCAACAGCAAGAGGAACTGACTCATTTAATAATGATCTTTATTGTGGCCACAGATTTGGACTCGGTGTGAAAAGTGGCTGCCGATGTGTCTTTGAGCAAAACTCTGAAACACAGCTGCTTAGGTTGAATGAAAATCATAAGCATTTATACAAAACCGTCTGAATCTGCTGCTGTGTTTGTGTTTCCTGGTCTGAATCCCCGACACAGAGCTGGACTTAAAGGTTTATTCCGTGGATTTTTTATTTGAGTTTGTCTGATGACAGAACAAAACAAAAAAACAGATGCAGGGGCAGTTTGTTGATAAAAACCACAGTATCGGTACTTTAAATGATCACATTTCTGATATTCTGATGGAGTCACTTTAACCTGAGGATGAAAATGTGCTGCTGTTACCAGATCAGATGGATTTTACAGCGTTATTGTCTTTTACATACGGTACATTACTACTGCTAAACCCCACCCGCCTGTCACTGCAAGGACATTAAAACAAACAGACACACTGTTTTTTTCCCCCTGAACTTGATGTGCTTTTTTTCTTGCTAATGTGCTTCTGTTGACCCCTGATCAATTATTTTGTGTTTTTCAGCCTTTAAAGACAGAATGTGAGAGAAAAGCTGTTGATAATTACTGGATGCAGCATTTTAAAGTCAAATTTAAGAACCCTGCTGTGCTTGTAACTGGAACAAAAACATGCAGCGACACTTTAGTTTGAGCTGTTTAATGGTACATATCCACAGGATCCTTCATTTCTTATTCATTGTCTCCTGAAGCAGCCTTCAGGTTTTGAGCTTGTTCATCCATCAGACTGTATAGATACGATGGATAACAATCCTCTTTAGCACAGATTGTCTCGTACAGTCAGTGAATCTGTGAAGGAGGGAAACTTTTTGTCCAAGATCGTCCTTTGGGATCATTTTATATCTGTCAAGAGAAACTGCTGTTCCTAAAGTGAAATCTGACTTTCACATTAATTCCTGATAAATCAGCCTCTTCAGGAAACTGCTGCTGGTGTTATAAATACTGTAGGACCTGAGAATGAGCTCCAGCTATGAAATATTGTGGTAAAAATAATCCTTTTACTCTATGTAGTGACCATTAACAAGCAGCAGCTCAGAGGGGGATTCAGACTTGGTACAGTCCAATGTTATACTGTAAATGGTACAGTCCAATGTGTGCTGTAAATGGGGACGATGTCAAATGAAGTCTTCATCCACTCAGTGTATCAGAGCCATAATTTATCTGTTTATAAGTCATTTTGATTTTTGAAACAACTCCAAAAAATGAAAAATAAAACTACAAAAACTGAAAACCTGGTGTGTTTGTTTTTCCTTTAGCTTGTACTGATCTTTTGTTTGTGGTCCGGAGGAAGGAAAATATACAGTTGTGTTGCACAGTTACAGTGATTAAACAAAGTATTTACCCCCTTGGAAGTTTACTTTTATTGCTTTTCAACATTCAATTATGATCAATTTAAATCGGCTTTTGGAAAAGAATTTACACAAAAGACTCTTTCATGTCAAAGTGAAAACACATTTCTACAAAGTAATGTTTAAAAATAGTAAAATGCATAGGTACTCATCAGTATGTTTGTAACTTCTTTTCCAAAAAGCAAATTTAAGTTGAATACTTTTTGTGCTTTTATTAGTAAAACAACCAACTTGTAGTATTTTGCTGCACAATGAAAGTAAAAGACTTTCCAAAATGGTAAAAACAGTAAAAAAATAAAAAATAAAAAGCCATTTTAGCTGATTTAAATACAGTGGAATTGTGTAATTTTATGGTCAGACACTTTAAAAGAGCAAATTACTATTTGTAAATACAGATTTTTGATGTGGACTTTATTTACAGTTTTGACATGTTGTGGGTTTTTTTTTTTTTTACAGTCAATATGTAAAATATTTTTTCCCCCTGTGGTTTTAGTAGTGATTATCTGTAATTCAACAAAACAGAAAAAACATGTAAAGTAAAATAAAAGTGATTTTCTATTTTTCAATACTTAAAAAAAATGTGTTTTGTCAGATAACAGCAAATATATGTAAAATAACATTATCTTTTGCTAATTTAAATACAATGAAAATAGTTTAAAAATCGTATTGTTTTCTAATCAAACATTTACATTTATTAAAATACAGATTTTTGTTGGTTTTTTAATTATTTATTATTATTTTGAGTTTGGGTCTGGTTTGTAAAAAAAAAAAAAAAAAGAAAAAAGTAAAATAACAGTAAATTGTATTTTGTATTTATTTATTTTTTAAATACTGTTAAAAAAACATACTTAAGATTTAAAAAATAAATACAAAAATGCAGTTTACTGATATTGGTTGCTTAACTTTTCTAGCCCACATCGCATACTGCACACACTACCCTTTACATTTATTTAGCGTTTTGTGTTCATGTGAAGCCAAACGTGCTTTTCTCTGTGTTTTTTCTCTAAACTGTTTGATAATTCTAATAAATGTCCATAAATCTGCTTCACGCTCCTCAGAACTCCTCCCCTGAGAATCATCATATTTGTAAGTTTTCTTGAGTTTTAAATCCAGTGACAGTTTTAACAACTTTAATGGTACCAATTTGCCAAATGTAAAGAAATAGAGGTTCAAAAATATGTCTCAGGTTGTGGCTCAGAGCACATTTCACTGTAAACACCATAACTCCTGTTTGCAGGATGGAGACGTGATTCTCACTGTTAAATAATATGTTAAATAATAAGGATTTTGTATTTATAGCCTGATTTCCTAACACTCATGAAAACTCTAAAGCCTCTCACTAAGTCAATTATGTAAACTGCAGTTCTTTGGCTGCGTCTGGACAGAAATGAGCTTAAATCCGTCTTTCGGCCGCCTGCAGCCTCCCTCCTGCTGAGAAATTACATCCCACCTACTTTTTTTCTTTCTCCTTTAATTAAAAGCGGTAATTACTGTTTGCCTTTCATCTGCAGGCGAACACAGAATGACTTTCTGGCAGAATGAGGCAGTTTTCCTGGTATGAATCAGTGCTGAGCCCCCAGTGGTCCTGGTTGTTGCATAATGTTAGAGTTTGATTAAAGCTTCAGCTGAGTGAACGAAGGCCTGCTGGCAGCCTTCAGATCTGCAGACTAACGTGAAGCAGTTTCTCTTCATGGTGACATGTGGACGTTTACACGTGCATGAGGCTGATTTCACTTTGGGTTTTGTTATGTGAGCCATAAAGTTACCTTCAGTTTTAAGTTTCTCAGTGTCAGTTTGAAGTCTTTAGTCTAAAATTACTGCTGATTTGATGGTATCAGGTTTTACATCCACTATATTAAGAAACTGAGCTACAGAAATAGAAGTTTGACGCATAATTCTTCATATATATTTATGTTTTTTAACCCATACTCCATTTTGTTGTGTTTATGTTGTTATTTATATAATTTTTCTCATTAATGCTCATTGAATTTCCAGTTTTATGGTGTGTTTGGTGTCATTTCTAAGCTGGAAGATGCATCATGACGAGTGACAAGCAGTGAATATTGAAGCTGCAGTGATTCAGACGTTCAGGGTTTTATACATAACAAATATAAAGAACTAGTTCTGTCAACTTGCTATATCATTAGTCTTCTTCAGAATCAGTTTCCAGTTTGAACATATTTGGCTGTATTACTATTTGTATTTCATTAGGCCTAGATATCAGCAGGCACTGTATATTGAAAGACTTGGATTGGATCGGGGGCAACAAAACTTAATCAGGACATCCCTAGACTGTCAAAAAAAAAGACAAAGTAAAAAAAACTGTGAATATCGGGCATCAAGGGTCATAGAAAAATTACATTTAAAAAATGGTGGAAGACTGTAATGTTCAAAAAGTGTTAAAAAAAAAAACGTGGCTACAACAGCAAATATCTGAAAAATAATGATATTTCTATCTGATTTAAATGCAGTAAAACTGTGTAATTTCACAGTCACAAAAGACATTCTCTGCTCCTCACTAGCCTCCTTGCTGAACAATCTCTGTCCTCTAACATCCAAACCTGCTCATATCTCCCATCCTTCTCCATGGCTCACTGAAGTAACCAGAAAGCAAAGGGCGGGGCTCAGAGTGGCAGAGAGAAAATCTTGAGAGCCCACTGACCTCAGTGGCTATCAAAGTCTGCAAACATTATTCACATTCAGTTTAAAAACTGCCAAGACCAAGTACTATCAGAACAAGATCTGTGGCACATCAGATGCTCGAAAAATATTCTCTGCTTTTAACTCACTCCTCCACCCACCTCCTCCCCCACCCTCCACTCTTCCTACTGCAGACGTGCTCGCCTCATTCTTCACGGACAAAGTCTCTGCAATCAGTAACCAGTCCTCTGAGCCTGACCAACTCACTGTGCACCCGCCAGCTAATAGGGCCACACTCTTCTCGTTCTCCCCTCTAACTGACGAGGTAGTCTCCAAACTATTGCTGGACTCTCGTACCACTACCTGTCCACTGGACCCAATACCATCCAACCTCTTACAAACCATTTCCCCAGCACTTAACCCTGCAGTAACACACATCATCAACTCCTTACTTGCTATGGGTGTGTTCCCCGATGCTTGAGTCACTCCAATACTCAAAAAAAACTCGACTCGACCCTGCAGATCGAAAACTACAGAAGCAGTTTTGCTCCTACCCTTCCTGTCTAAAATACTTGAGCGAACTATCTTCAGCCAAGTCTCTGCTTTCCCCTCTAACCGCAACCTGTGTGACCCGAATCAGTCTGGCTTTAGACAGGGTCACTCTACCAAGACTGCACTCCAACCTGTAACAGAATCACTGCATTCTGCTAGAGCTGCTGGTCAGTCTTCAGCTCTACAGCCTTTGGCACGGTAACCACCAAATCCTCCTTTCCACACTCACAGAGCTTGGTACCTTAGGATCTGCCCTCCGCTGGTTCATGTCCTACCTCTCAGGGAGATACTTCAGAGTATCTTGGAGGGGAGAAGTGGCCAGACTGCACAGCCTATCCACAGGGTTTCCTCAAGGGTCAGTGCTTCAATGTTTTCTTGTCTTGTCTTGTCTTGTCTGTTTCTCTGAACACATCCAGCTCTCATTAAGAGGCTCTGACTGTACTGCAAACACAGGATTTCTGTTTTGTTTCTTCTTTCCTGCATTAGAAAAGTCAGTTTTTGTCTTTAAAACATCCATTCGAGTTTGTGCTGCTGCAGTGTTCAGATGAGTGAGGCTGGATTCTGCTGAGGCTGCAGACAGAAGGACTGACAAGAGTGACGCATGACGAGGAGGAAACACACCGAGGGTGAAACTGAAACTGAAAGTCTAAAAAGATTTTAGGCTTAATTTGACAGAGAGGAGGGTTGGAGCGAAGCAGGAAGATTTAGTAAAAGCTGAGAGAAGAAGAGGTTTTTAAAAAGTGACAGGAAGGTGGAAAGAAATATTTTAAAAAGGTGAAAAAAGAGGAAGGACTGTAAGTTTGTGTTGACAGCAGGACGAGAGAAAACAAGAGATTATGGATCAGACAGGACCGAAGGGAGAAAAGAGATACAGATGAGAGAGAGAAAGGACAGTGTAGGTGGAAAAGACATCCACATGATCAAAGCAATACTTTATATATACAAACATGAACAGAAGTTTACATTCACTTGTAAAGACCATGTATATCATGTCAGTCTTGAGTTTCCAGTGACAGTAAATGTTCTATGATGGAATCATTGAAACACTTGAATCTTTGTCACATTAAACAATCATGTATTTTGTTTTTTCATAGATTTATTACAGTCTTCTGGAAATATGACGAAATCTGCTGGGTCAAAAATATACATACAGTAATTATAATATTTGGTTTAATGTCCTTTTGTCCATTTTCATCTCAGTTAGATTCTTTTAGTTTCCATCCACAAGCTTCTGCTTGTATCTGTGACTTTTTCTTTGACAGAATTGAACTAAATTTGTTGTCTTTCTGACTCAGACTTGTTTCTTCATCAGTCCACAGGTTCTAGATGGGTTGAAGTCAGGACTTTGGGGAGTCCAGTCTGAAACCTTAATTCTAGTCTGATTTAATCATTTCTTTACCACTTTTGATGTGTGGTTTTGCTCTTTGACTTGTTGAAACATCCAACTGTACCCAAGATCAACCTTCTGGCTGATGATTTTAGGTTCTCCTGAAGAATGTGGAGGTAATCATTCATTATTTCATAATAACTCAATGGCAGAACCAAAATGCATAATTGTTTTTTAGTGATGCATGTTGTTTTAATCCTTACATCATACAAAATGAAGAGTTATTGGAGTCACTGGAAGCTCAACATTTTATACTATATGTAGATTTTACGAGTGTAAACCTTTGTTCAATGTGCTCTGTGTGCTGTTGGACTGTTTAAAACAACACTAAGCTTCAAACTCTGAAGTTACTGACAGTGATGAACATTCATGGTCTCAGTTAGATCAGGGCCGCAGAAAACGTTCATGTTTTTAAGAGCAGGCTCAAGACCCACCTTTTTAATTTAGCTTTTAAATAATATTTATTAATTTTATCTGTATTATGATTTTAGCATCTTATGTTTATGTTTACCATTATTTTATTGCTTTTAGCTTTATTCAGCCTATTGTTTGGCTTCATTTTAAAGTTTTATGTATTTTACGTTTCTTTCTTTCTTCTTTTACCATTCTTAGGTTTTGCCAGTGTTTCCTCCGAGGGAGCCCTCTGTGTCGGGAGCGGCGGTCAGCTGTGGTGCCTGGGTGGAGGGTTAGGGGTCTCTGCCCCGCCTCTGGGCACCATGTGTCGGTGCCCCTGGTGGCCGCGGCCGATCTGCTGCTCTTGGTATAGACGGCTCCAGTTGGTGTTTACTTACCTGGTTTATCCGTACTCAGCCTTCTGTCCATATTATTGATGCTGGTGTGTGTGCATGTGTGTGTGTGTGTGTGTGTGTGTAGGTCTGTGTGTGTGTGTTGGAGAGTGGGGTGGCTTGTGAGTATGAGTGTGATACTGTTTGTATGCGTGGGGGGTGGGGGGAGGGTGGGAATGATTTTAATGTGATTTTAATGTGATTTTAACATGTAAAGCACTTTGTGCTACTTTTGAAGTATGAAAAGCGCTTTATAAATAAAGATTGATTTGATTTGATTTGATTTATTTTACTATGTTTAACTACGTCTTTTATTAATTTTATTGTTTTATTTATAGCATCGTTTTAGATTTATGCACTTATGTGATTATTTATTTCTTTTGTTATATGGAAATGTTTGTTTTATTGTTTTTATTATTCTATGTACAGCACTTTGGAGACATTTTTGTTGTTTAAATGTGCTATACAAATAAAGTGGATTGGATTGGACTGGATTAGTTAACCCTCTGG
>OMNN01065281.1:5087-17417 GCA_900302755.1 Chromis chromis
CCAACCAAATCAAATCATCAAAACATGTTATTCTTGGTCTACTTCCTTCACATATAGATAGACCAAAAAAGTGCAGGAAGCTGTTGTCTCCCAGGATTTATTCCCAAATCCTGTACTAAACTGTAAAAAGTGCGTTCAAGTACTTTACGCCTTTGCTTGAAGTCAAAATTACTTTCAAGATTACTAATCTCAGGGAGACATTTATCTCCTTTTAGTCTATTAAAAGGTGAATAAAGCTTTTTTTAATCAATTCTTTAGCAAAAAATGTGGGAAATTATGCAGCTGCACAATTAATATTAACTTTTACAAACCTTCTAACTTCAATCCAGTGAGTGTGAAACCTAGCTGTTGTCATATAACTCACAATACTGTGTTCTGTGTTAAGACGTACAAATGCAGCTTAATGTGACATTTACTGAAATATGAGCCAGTGAGCATCTTAAAGCTCCGTTCTCCTCTACAGAATAAAACCACTTACTTGGCGTAGGCCTTCTCCAGCAGGGCGCTCCAGAACTCGTTCCTCTCAGCGGACTTAGTGAAAACCAGCTGGTTGTTGAAGGTCGGGATGCGGTCGTCAATGACGACATCGACCCAGTCGCCATAGCGCCAGAACTGATGGACAGAAGGACGTCAGGGAGGAGAAACAACACAGAGGACTGTTAAAAAATGACAATAGACAAGAACATTTCTTCCACTTCTACAAACTTTAAATCAACTTTTGAATCAAAGAAGCTTCATTAGGATTATTTCAGTTTCTCAGTAACATTTTAAGGTGTCATTAAAGTTATATGTCCACTCGCCCGGCTAGCAGGGAATGTTCCCACAACATTACCTAAAAGTACCTTCTGATAATGTTTTTATCTAATGTTCAAAGAAAGACATAAACTGTAACATTCAGAGGACGTGTGGATGATGTTTTCAGGGACACGGGTGACAAAAATGTTTTCAAGATGTTATCGAGGATAAAGTTGTAAAAGGTGAGGTGTTTGTTTCTGACCTGGAAGTGGAAGATTCCTCCATAACCCTCTGAGAAGCTTTGCTCCTGAGGAACCACTCGGTACAGAAGCTTCTCATTCAGGGTGAGACAAGCGATGGCAGCCAACAACCAGCAGTCACCTACACACAGGAAATAACTTTAAAAAATGACTTTTTAAACAGTTAATATGATCCTCAAGGGGCTAAAATGATATAAAATGTGCACTAGTGTAGCTCAAATAGGGAGGAAAAGATGTTTAGCACTTTTGTAACACATAGATGGCTATTAAGGCAGATGAAACTAATTATTTAGTTGAACTGTCTTAAGGACATAAAGACCTGGATGACCTCTGACCACTGCAAACATTTCCATTGTTACGCAGATGACATCCAGTTATATTTATCTATAAAGCCAAAGAAACCAATCAGTTAGTCAGAATCCAGGCATGCCTGAAGGACATAAAGGCCTGGATGACCTGTAATTTTCGTCATTTAAATTCAGACAAAACTGAGGTTATTGCATTTGGCTTTAAACACCTCAGAAACGCACTGTCTAACCAGATAGTCACTCTGGATGATGCTGCTTTAGTCTCTAGTTTTACTGTAAAGAATCTTGGAGTTAATTTTGATCAGGATATGTCCTTCAACACACATATAAAACAAGTCTGTACGACGGCCTTCTTTCACCTACGTAATTTCGTCAAAATCAGGAATATCTTGTCTCAGAGTGATGCTGAGAAACTAGTCCATGCCTGTAACTTCCAGGCTGGACTATTGTAATTCCCTATTATCAGGATGTTCCAATAACTCTCTTAAAAATCTCCAGCTCATACAAAATACTGCAGCCAGAGATCATATTTCTCCCATATTAGCTTCTCTTCGTTGGCTCCCTGTAAAATCCAGGATAGAATTTAAAATCCTGCTTCTAACATATAAAACTGTTAATGACCAAGCTCCATCTTATTGTACCTTATCATCCCAACAGAGCCCTTCACTCTGAGACTGCAGGTTTACTTGTGGTTCCCAGAGTTTCCAGAAGTAGAATGGGAGGCAGAGCCTTCAGTTATCAGGCTCCTCTGTTGTGGAATCAGCTCCCAGTTTGGGTTCAGGAGACACACTCTCTACCTTTAAGATTAGACTTCAAACTTTCCTATTTGATAAAGTTTACAGTTCGGGCTGCTCAGGATCACCTTAACTATCCCTTAGTTATGCTGATGTAGGTTTAAATTTGTGTCTTCTCTCTCTGTAGTTTGTGTTATGTCCTTTTTGCAGGTATCTCTGGACCTGGAGCTACTGGCCTCACCGTTCTCCAAAGTGTTTATTGTTCTCTTATGCATTGTTTGTCTGTTTTCTATCTGCTATTGTGTTCTACTCTCCCCTTTAACCTTGAAGCAGATGTCTGCCTTCCATAAGCTCCAAGTGACTTTCCCAACTTGTTCTAGTCAATGATTTCCCCACTGTAATGTTTGTGGCTGACTCTAATGAGTATATTATTTAAACTGGCTCAGAGGAGTCACCAGCTGTAGTCAATCGCAATCACTCACAAGGAGTTAAGAGGCCGCTAAGAACATTTGATCAATTCAACTTTCTACATCACCAAAACTGATCATTCAAGTTGCTGTATGCATATTTTAAACCCAGCAGATTTTGTCATTTTACAATAAGACCTATAATATGCTATCTATTACCAGATCCTGTACTCAGCTGGGGAAAACGGCGTTCAGGTACACTGCCCTATTTGCTTGGAATTGGTTTCAAAATTGCTTAAATCCCTAAGAGCTAATCTCACAAAATGAATTCAAAGCAACTATATGTGACTTGAAGGGAGCCACATTGTGTATAATCATTGACAGTGTTGACATAAGTTATATTTTTGCGATTTTATGCCACTAATACACACTCTTAAGCTTAATGTAAACCTTATTTAAAATGGTATTTAACCCCTTTCACCTCACCCCAACTGGTCGAAGCAGATGTCTGCCTCCCTGAACCTGGTTCTACTAGTGGTGTTGTTTTACTTCCTTCCCACTGCGGCTGCTCAAAGGGATTTGTATAAACTTCTTAAGATCTTCTCTTACTATGTAATGTGCCTTGAGGTGACATATATACATGAACATATAGTTGCAACAAAACCAACCTAAGTTAAGAACAATTCTCTATAAACAAAGCCAAATTCCAACAGGAACTTCTCCCCCTAACACGTTTTGTTTTGCAGGAGGAAAAGACCTCTGCTGAGTGCTGACGTTTGTGCTTTTCTGATTGTCCAGGTGTGTATCAGTGTGTGTTTTTAGCTGCCGGCCGGCGAAACAATGTAAGTTTTTGAACGGGGAACGGTGAGCAGCGTCTGCCAGCACCTTTGTCCCTTTGGTCCCCTTTTATTTGCCATCCGAACAGAACAACAATGAGAAGTGCTGCTGGTTGGATTCCCTTCCAAAAGAGTAAGCACAATATGCGGGGAGGCCGCTGCAGGGGGATCGATGGGTTGTTTGCAACCCTGTTATTGCCTCAAACACCGACTGTTGCTGCAGCCTGAACGTGTCTTATGTGTTTTTGCTTCAGGTAGCAAGTTTCAGAAGCAGTTAATGCCACAACTAGACCATGATTGAGGGTTTAAAGGTGTATCTTTTCCCTTCTATCACAACAAAATGAAGAGAATGTCAATGTCAAAAGCCTAAAAAGCAGATTTTACCCAGATCTCCCTGGCAGATGTCTGTCCTACTGGCTCCTCCAACAATGAACTGAGGGTTCTCACAGATTTCCTGCAGAAAATGAATAAGAATTAGTTAAATTTAGTTAAAAAACGACTAAGGATCAACCTCATATCATTGGATCTTTTGTAATCTGAGGATTGATGGTATTTTATCTGTACAGACTCTAAAACATCCATTAAATTAGAGCTATAAAGCCACAAAAACAGGAAAAACTCTAAAGTTGTGCAGCAAAACAGTCATTTAACTCCAATCCATCCAGGTAGGACTGAAGATTTCAATCCCAGCTGCTCCTCCAGGTAAAATCCCATTTAGTTTTCAATCCTTTACCAGGTCAGTTTGATGTTGGCGTGTATAAAAAATAACGTCCCACCTCCCGTCCACTATTTATTTAACTTCCATGCCCCTCCGTGTGCCCACCCCTCCTACCTTGGGCCTCTTCCAGACGATGTTCTTGACCTTGTTGGACTTATGTCCGAGCTCCTTGAAGCCCAGAGACTCCACGGTGGCCGGGAAAGAGTCATCCTCGAACAGGCTCTTCCTCTGTTGGCACTCCTGTCTCAGGGTGTTGAAGTCCTGGCCGTTGAAGCGCAGGGGTTTGTTCAGGGACCCTTCCCCATCCCTACGCTCTCGTTCCCGGATCAACCGGTCGCAGAAAAAGCCAGACGGCGTATACGGCATCTCGTCGTCTCGGCTGACCTTTTTTTTTTGAAAAAACTGGCTTTTGCCACTTGTACTAAAGTCATACAAGCCTAAAGACCCTGGCATAAATCCAAACAGCTAATACCTGATTGGCTCTTCCTTTTTTTTGTGACGTCCCCCCTCTACTTCGTCACACAGGAGATGCTTGGTGTGAAAGAGACATTCACTTTCACATGCATTCACCTTTGCATTACCATACGCACACACACCTATGCACAGAAACTCACACATAACATAATTTGTGGGGTTCCCATTGGCCGGCGGGGAACAATGACGTTCCCCTCGCTGTGGCGCTACGCTGCCATCATTGTTGGGTGACACAAAGGCCAGCGGGCCACGCCAGAGGGCATGTAAAGAGTGGTGGGTGGATGCCCTGCCTCAGCAGAAGGCATTCAACCCCTTTAAACCTCTTCTCAATGGAGCTCAGCATTGAGCAGTCTCAGCATAACCAGAGCAGGCTAAGGCTAGCAGAGGAGCATCATTCAGCTTTAGCTCCGAAAACTACAAACTCTGTCCAGTGTTTTGGGTTTGGGACTGATGATCACAAATAGACTGCAGATGTAAACGAGGTCTAAAACTGAGATGGTAACAGTGATGTAATTATATCTGTGAGTCACACAGGAAGTTCTACCTGCAGCTTCTTAGAATGGTGGAACATTACAGAACACTTGTCAGGGATGAAAACAGGAAAAGATATTTAGAAAAAACACAAAAGTAAAGGATATTTGCACAGAGAATTGACATCTAATTAGTCACCATAGTTATAGATTATATTGTTATATAACAAATTCTGTGCTTTCCAACAGAAAAATAAGATTAACGTTACGACGACCCTACAATATTACTTTTGTTAAGTTACCTGACTCGTTTAAACATTAAGGTTAAGACCCTCCAATATTATTCATTGAATACATTCATCTGACTAATTTAAGTATTAGGGTGAATACCTTACAATATTAGAAATTCTATAAATTAACCTGACTAATTCAAATGTTAAGGTTAAGACCCTACAGTATCATATACCAGTGGTTCTCAACTGGTGGGTCGGGACACAAAAGTGGGTCACGAAGCCATTTTTAGAGGGTTGCAGAAGCATGCCCCCCCCACAAAGTAGTGGTATAAAGTGTTTTATTTTAAAGGACGTGTTTCTTATGACACAGTTTGCTTTCAATAGCAGGATATTTAGTGGTGGTGACACCAGTAGTTGTCCACTATTAACCTCCAGATTTGGCTCTGCCAGCTTATTGGAGACATTTATGCTAAAACGTGCCAAAAATAAATCAACATGTGCTCAGAATCTGTCAAAATGGGACAAAATATGCCCTAAAGTTGGCAAAAGTGTCCAAATATACCAAAATGAGCAAAAAATAACCAAAATTTTCCCAAGCTGTATCAAAATGCGTTGAGACTACACCCAAATAAACCTTAATTTGTTACAGGAACAGCAAACTTCAAAAATTTGGGTCGCGACCGTTATTAATAGAGACATAGTGGGTCCTGAGGCTGGACCAGTTGAGAACCACTGCTCTAGAACACGTTAGAAATTACCAGGATCATTTGGGACGGTATATAGAAGCTGCATTTCTTTAAAAAAAAAGAAGAAGCAATATTTCAAGGGGTTTGAATATTTTTATACATGGCATTTTTAGTAAAAAGCATCGCTAATACATCTCAACAGCTTTCGTTACTGGATTATGTCATTTCCAGCTGGAAGAAACCTACTAGTCAAACTATAAATCAAGCATGGATGAGTCTTCAAGTAGTTTGTTTTGCAGCTATGCTAAGAAGCTGCTCCATTTTCTCTGTGCATTTCATTACAGTACAGTGTTTACTACGTGGACTTAAAGGAGATTTAGCGTGCATGCTGATGAAATTATATCACTTTTCTGGAACAAACATTACATACTCAAAACTTTCTTTGAATTACGATGTGGTGTAGTGAAGCACAAAACTAGCTGAGCAGTAATACCGTCTCCGCTGCAGTGCGGTTCTGCAGTAAATCCTTCATTCATAGTGATTTATTATGAAGGTGGGATTTATCGCAGGGTCGTTTTAGCTAGGTGTGACTTATAAACTGCCGTGTAGCCACAAAAAAAAAAAACATCTCACCTTATTAGCCCTCAGAGTAAACCAGAAAAATAACTCCCCTGTAATCTCATTTAGGAAAAGTGAACAGATCCAGCACAGTGATCCATTGTTGTAGTGACCTGGGCCCACTCAGCAGGCTTTGGCAGACGCCAGCGAGAGTGATGAGTGTTTACATGCGGCTGTCATAATAGCCCACAAATAGCCTCAGCTCAGTGCCTTGGTAAAAATACAACAATGGAGGGTTGGGGAGGAGGAGGAGGAAAAAAAGGGCGGTTAAACGGTGGAGGAGATACGGTGAGAGCAGTGTTTTAAGTGTATATATCTGGGCGGGTTAGTCTTGCCTTGAGTCGCTGGGGAGAAAGTGGCGGCGCTGTGGTGGCAGGAGAGAGGCGAGGAAACGCTGATGTCAGAGGTTAGCCATGTGGAGGGACTGTATCTGCCTGGCAACAATACAAGGACACACACACACACACACTCTTCCTTTCTTTTTAGCGTGAGGAAATGGAGGGATATGCGGGACAGGATTCCTCGCGTTCTCTCAGGACTGCTTCAGCTGCCATTTCTCTTCAACAAATACACAAAACACACGTACAAGCTCTTACAGTCGGCTCCATGGACTCTCTGTTTAGTCCAGGTTTCCCCAAATCCCCATAACAGGGACCTCATTCGGCTCGGCTGGTGCAGAAACAGCGTTTAGATTCGTGTTCCTCTCACTACTGGGCTGAAACCATCCGAGAGCAAACAACAGTTAAAGTGCAGCGAAAATGAAAATGAAGTGACAGGAGACCAAAAACCTCTGATCAACCATATAAATATTTAATGTATTACGTGGTGCAATAAATACAACAATTAGTTTATAAAAGCATCAGTCACAGGAAAAAAACAGAAGTTAAAGTAGTTTTGTGCAAATGCAATTCGGTTTTCGCTCACTTTGTGAACACCCTCAGAATGTGGAAGTCAGTTTGGCACTTTTGAAGTTACCTTTTTTCTTCCTTTCGCTTCTCATCACAATAGAGACCATAAGAAGTTATTTTTTCCTCTTTTACTTTGGACGGCCTGCATACGGGGGGAGAAGAAGCCCTTTTGCTTTTTTCCACAGATCTAATTCTGCCATCGCGACATCAAACGGCTGCCAACTTGAATCGCAACTGTTCCTTGACGTGAATTACAACGTCCTTTTTTTTTCTTTCTGCACGGCCGTTCGGTTTGTGGCTACAGACAGAAGATATTAACCACAATTTCACCTCCATCTTCTTCCGTGAGGCTCGAGTTTGACGGGGCGAATGTGTAATCTCAGGTAACGGAAGTAATAAATACACCTGAGCGGATTCTTCTGTGAGGACTGCGGGGGTGAAGCGTTCCCTTTTTAACCTTGATAGGACAGAACAACCCAAACAATTAGCATCAGCGGTCCCCTGAGGCCTGAGACGTATTTGGTCGGTTAAAAATCCATTTTTCAAGCTTGCCTTTTTCCCCCAATGAGCACAAAAATACCATAAAAAGATCCAAGAAGCGCATACATTCCACATTGTTGGCCCCCCCTTTTTTTTTTTAAACGTCGGAGCCGAACTTTAAAACCAGAATAGAACAAAAACCCTCTCACATCGCGGTTCCCTTTCGTTAAAAAACCCCCCAATTGACACCAAACTTTGTTTTTGTCCTATAACTTCAGCTACAGAATGGCTAGCATCCACGTACAGGATGAAGACACCGGAGTGCTCAGTCTGCCAGAGAGCTTTGTAGCCGTCACACCGAGGGGCTTGTGGGGGGCTCTGTGGGGGCTCCCATGTGCAATAAGTAGGAGCCACCCAACTTTAGTCACAAACTCAATCCTTCTATATCAACGTCAAGGTTCTATATCCCCACTAGGGCTGGGCAGAAACCATAAAACATAAGATTTCTACAAAATGCAGCTTTCCTTCCTTTAAAGAAATCAACTGAACTAGCTCTCAAGCAAAGTAAACCACTAAGAAATGTACCGTTAAATAAATTTTAAGCATCAGAACTAGTCCTGCTAAGCCACCCAGCCCCTTTTCTGCCATCTTTTTTTTTGGTTAGTTTGTAAGAATACCTGAATTATCCCGAGCCCGCCAGCGGCCTCCCCCGTGTGACCTCGCCTACGTTACCCTCTGGCTCTAGAAAAAACACGTTGCTTTAAAAAAAAAGAAGACGACTCCATGGATTCCTTTCACCAACACTGTTGAAGGACGGATCCTCGCCTGACAACACCTCGGATGGAGCTCTGAACGCAGCTTTAATCTCTGCTCTTCTTAGCTGTAGCCAAGGCACTGCTGGATCAGAGAAACCTGACGTCTGATCAGATTCTCGAGTTTTTTTTCCTCTACAAAATAAAAAAAATTGCATCTGCTTTTTGCCGTTTGAAGCTTGTGCGAAAGGAAACTTTTTTTTTTTTAGTTTGTTTGCATCTAGAATGTTCAATTCACAGTTCTTACAAAAATATTTCGAGGTAATTCAAATTCTTAGCAGACATGTTAAAATAAATGTGATTATTTTCTCTCTTGTGTTTCTGTACCAGTTTGGTGAAAGGCAATATACGTGGTATCATATTCACAAGACATCTCGACACATGCAGGATAGTGTAGACATACTTGTAGTAGAAGCCGTGTATACGTGTGTGTACATCTGTTAGTGTTCATGTAAATATCACAAACAATCTTACGTAACCACTCGACCCTTTAAGGACGACTTTTTTGATCTTTTGGCCAATTAGGATTTGTGTTTCTGTGCTCTTAGACGTGCAGCAGGTTTCAAAGTTGTGGCACCTTCAGCCTCACAACTACTCCCGCTGTCAGTCAAGGTAACCCTCTGCAGTATTACATAACGGCAGAACGACTGGCAACTGTTGCTCCAAACAGGCGGCTTAGGGAGTGCATCTCTGAAACGCTGGGAAAGATCCAGCTTAAACAAAAGGTTATCGTTTTGTCACCGCGGGATTTAAGTTATATATTATCCGCGCTCCATTAAAAACAAGCACCGTAATCTGTTTGCATTTTGTTACATCAATCTGAGGCATGTCATTTTTGCACCAAACACTTGTTATGTGAGCTACGAGCACTTAAAGCAGGAATCCGGCCGACCACAGGACACGAGCTGCGAGGGACGGAGAATGTGGCAGCTCATTTTACTTCGTCCTTAAAGAGCTATTCGAGGGTACTGTAAGTGGAATATATATAAAAACACGAGAAACAATTGCACTTCTTTGATAAGAGTAAAAGAGAAGAGCTTGCTGGCTATCTGGAACATGCCAGGGTAATACATGTTAGAGGCGTTGCTATGTTATGTGCTATTTTATACTACGTGTGTCTGGTATAAAAGGACAGCAGCACATCTAGCATAAGACGGTATGGCTTGTTCAGATCAAAGTGGACTCTACTGAGAGGACGGATGGGGCCAGCAGTGTCAGGCTTAAGATTATTTAAATCTGCACAGACGGGAGAGGTTATCTGAGGGGAGAAGAGACTCGCTAATCGCGTAATCGCGTCGCTGGAATTTAAAAAACGATTGATGCTTTTCGGTTCTACTCGATGCCGACAGCGCTGTCAGACAGACATGCCGAGGATGACGCTGCTAGAGTTGACAAATATCTTTTCAGATATTACATCAGTGAGTGTTCGCCTCGCGATCGAGCCCCTCCTCGCTGGAAAAAATAATAATATTCATCAGAAGCAACCTTCCTCTCTTATCTGACGTGCTAGAAATCTCAGAGTACTCACGACAGAGTACAGGCAACTTTTTGGTACAGTGGTCAATGTAATATATCGTACTGTTATAGCAGCAGCTGTACGCGCACACTGCTATGTGCATTTAAATGATCCTTTGTCGGTATCATTTTACTCCAGACAAACTTCGACCACTTGGCCCGAACGCTGTTTAGTCTGCTTGGTACATTGCTAACCCCATAATGAATGAAAGCCACCAACTCTCCAACATATGGTAGCAGGGTTCCTACACATTCTTCACTTTGAAATGTCACTATTTCTACTTCAGGTGCGTAAAATAACAGCACGGGGTCTCTGGAGAAATCACCGACTGCTTATCAAATTGATTTTCTACACCTGTGTAGGAACCCTGATAAGAGGAAGACATGCATAGAACATCAGTGTGACACACGATCGCAGAGCAAACAGTAGCCTAACTACTCATTTATAACGGACATGGAGTCTGATTCTCTGCAACATCACACCACTGACACAAAGCCTTATACCTTTTTTACTAATGGCTCTACTCATGTTTACCCAAAACTACCTAAACAATAAACTGATCGTTTCGTTTTGCCCCTCTCCTACCCAAATTAAACGACACACAGGACTGACTAAGTTTGGAATGTTCACACTCGGAACAAATGCAATAAAAATGGTGCAATGAGTGTTCAACACCTGGCTGCAGTGAGGTTTAGCTTAGCTGTCTCACTGTTAACTAGCAGCATTATAATCAACAGAATACAGTGATTGAGGGAAAAGTTTCTGGTGACCTCAGTGGTTCGATGTGTTTTACGAGGCCTCAGCTGTTTAACAACTACAACGCTTTTTGCTGCGAGGGACTGAAGTGTGTATTATTGCACTTTCATTTAGATTCACTCCAGGAGTCTTAAAATAAAGCACTGGGACGGCGTATAGCTATGTGATTAATGGCATCATTCATCAGTTGTCTGCGGCCAACAGCCTGTTCGGTGTTTACGGCTCTATGGCCAAGCGCTCCCTCTGCTGCAGCGTGGCTCGCAGACAAGCTAACAGGTGGGCCGCGGATTGGGTGACAACAGAGGAGGAGCGATTCTTGAGAAACCCCACCAGGGAGCCCACCAGAATCACACGGCTATCCATGCCTGCCCAGAAATAGAGGCATTAATTTGCCAACTGTGATAAACAGAAACGCACAAGCTGTAGGAGTGTGCGGTTGGAAATTCCCCTCAATTGTGAACGTCTCATAACTCGCGGGCTTAGCGGCGTAATCGCGTCGGTTTAAACGCGGACTCTCGTGTCGCGTTGTGTTTCACATTCGTCCGCCGTTGTGTGCAAATCTCATCTATTTGACAAACATGACTTAATGTGAATTAACACGAGTGACCGCATCGATTTGCCGCTTTTGATTTGACAGCGATGACACACGACTCGCCAAAGTGCCAACTGTACAGTTAGCGTTGTGGTAAGAAGTGAGGCAGGCAGCCACGGCGTGACATAACCGCTCAAAAGCTCACCTGCCACCAAATGGTGAAACAAACGCTACGCGGGAAATAGCTTTATGGAATGGACTCCTAGCAGCTGGAGATGCATGCGGTGTGAACACACATTGACCATTCGAGTGGAGTGTTCGGTACATAAACCCTGTGCCCTCCCTGCCCTCCCCGCAGTGGTTCCCTTACAAATAAACTAAGACAGATGGAGCGAACATACAGAGAGACTCTATCACGGATCAAACAGGTCAGGCTGTCCCTGCAGCTCCAGCTGACGGTTGAAATGCTCGATCTGCTTGTTGGCCTCAGCGATGTACTCTTTGATGAACTCATCCATGTCTGCAGGAACGGTGATGTAAGGAAAACAGCAACACAGTCAATACAACCATTTGTCATTGATCTTGTGGGTCAAAAAGTCAGGCTTGTATCTACACCGATCAGCCACAACATCATGACCGCTGACAGGTGAAGTGAATAACATTGATCATATTGGTACTATGTGGTGTTCTGCTGGAAAACCTTGTAGATGAGACTTAGACACCCAAATAAACATTGTCCCAGAACAAACACACTCCCTCATGCAAATGGAAATCCCAAATGTCACTGACCTACCTCCACAGGAAAATGCACCCCACCACATGGCAACAACATCAACCAATCAGGAAC
>OMNN01065285.1:0-11277 GCA_900302755.1 Chromis chromis
TGGATGGGAGACCGTGAGGGAACACCAGGAAGCCTGGGTGAATGCAGGGTGAGAGTGAGTGGTTGGTGGTGGTCGGAGGGGCCGATGGTGCAGATTGGCAGCCTCACTTCCGTCAGTTTGCCCCAGGGCAGCTGTGGATACATACATAGTTTACCACCATCGAGTATGGAGGGAATGAATAATGCAATGTAAAGCGTCTTTGAATGTCTTGAAAAGCGCTGTATAAAACCAATGCATTATTATTATTATTATTATTTATCATCTCTCTGTATAGTTGTCATGAACAGGGAAATTAGCTATTAAGCGTCTTTTGCCAAGACTGGCTTTTGTACCAGGCTGTATACATTTAGTTTCTCCTCTAAAGTTGGCCATTTTAACATGAGATCTCTGGAGATGGACTTGCTTTTAAAGCCAGCCTCAAGAGGCCACAGTAAATACAGCATATAGACACATATTGTGAGACAGACACAACTGTTCCCACTGATGAAAGGCTCTCTGATCTGACATATCTACAAAGTGTACATTTCACAGCTAGGGCTTTTCTAGTTTGTAATAAGCTTGTGCAGCCTGTTCAGAAACACCGACTCTTTTATTTCATTGGCTGTGCAGCGACAATATTGGACCAGCAGAGCTTGTTTGGAGGCTTTTGTTGTTGAAGCTTGGTTTCAGTGCGTCTGACCCCCGAGGGCTTGTTTGAAACGGTTTTCAGGTTTAGTCGACGTGTTCACAGCAAGCCTGTTGTCTGGTTGTGCTGCTGACTCCCAAGTGTGTAAATTGTTTGAACTCTGAAGCTTAATCGCTCTTACACTGTCAGTCACGATTTAGGCTCAAAAGGCATTTTGTTCTTGTGTTCTGCGTCAAGGACTTTCTAAGTTTGTGTTTGCAGTAGTCCTAGAATCACTATCACTGTTTCTTTATATGTACCATCTCTGTTATTCTCATTAATTATTTAGTGGAATTTATCAAACTGCTGACTTTGTTTAATTTATTAACATAGTCAACAACACATTTGCCAAATCCCTGGGAATTAAACAGAGAATAGCTACCAAAGACAATAGTCTGGATGGTAGCCTTCATTTATATATTATGTCTATTATAAGTAGGGATCGGCCGATATGGCCAATATTTGAAGTCAATATACATTCAATGTAATGTTTTGTCATTCGTAACTAGGCTTCTTCATAAATAAGGGTGACTATAACGGATTATGTAAAATAAAAACAGGAATGTTTAAATTAGGAAGCTCTCCTATGTTTATGTCAGATAGACTGAGATTCATCCCACAGTTACGTCTGCTGTTCTTCTCCATTTGCTTAATATTTCACTCTTCTATCACTTTTATTGCCCACTAACGTCCTTATCTTAAAGCATTATTAATTATTGTTTTTCAAACTCTGTTTCAGAGTAATCTGTGGCTGTTAGCCGTTAGCTTAGCTTAGCTTGAGAGACAATTCTGAGACCACAGAGTGACGACAGACAGAGAGAGAGGTGGCTGCGTCAGACCTGTAGTAGTTCATTTATCAATAAAGTAATAATTAATTTATCAATAATAAGAAAAATGCCGCAATTCGGCCACAATGATCGGTGCATCCTTAATTATATGTGCATTTGATGTAGTGCTTACATGAGTTTGATCGTCTGTTTGTGTTTCACATCGGCAGAGTGACATTTTTGCAGAGGGGAGTCATTCACTGAAGGAGTTGGGTGTATTGTATATTTCTGTTATTGCAAACAAAATGCCAAGAATTCATATCCTTCTAAATACTGTCAGGCGTCCCTATCTTGTCTGTTGCTTCAAGCCCAGTTCCTACTGAAGACACAAAAAACATGTATACAGTATATCACAAATATATAGTTTAATTAGGCAAAATAATTTTGTAAAATGAAGTTTTCAGAAAATGTTACTCAAACATGAGGAAACTGTGTTTTTATGGGGGACTATTTTCAGCTGTGTTTGTAGTGCTGTAATGAATATTTGTGGCAGCAGGCTGTTGTATGTGGATTGAGTCAAAACAAACTACAGTGTGTGTGTTCATTGCAATGGAGAAACATGTCAGCCAGCGCAACTGTGAGACTCATTGATGTTGCTCAGTGGAATAAGATATAGCAGGCTTTGGATGCATTCTCAGCACTTGTTAGTAGGATACTTTTATTGTTGTCTTTTTGAGAGATTTGTTGACAAGAAAAACACAGAATATCACCAGCCAGTGTGCTGGAGTGGGTGGTAGATTTTGGCCTGGCAAAGCCACTTGATTGTACTGACATATAATTGTACTAGTAGTTTTTCTGTAACTGATCTTAACCAGTTGATTTCTTCCTGCAGCCTACAGCACCTTCTACATCATCGGCCTGGTCCTGTCCATGCAGATCCCCTTTGTGGGCTTCCAGCCAATCAGGACCAGTGAACACATGGCCGCAGCAGGTCAGTAAGCAGTCACCTGGGGTAAGAGTGGAAAATAGATTTTGAAGCCTGTGGTACTTGTTTACTGCAGGTCTATGCAGTAAATTTAACTTATGACATTCAGTGCAAGACATTCTTCTTTGTATTTAAAACAGCACTCGGCTCTACTTGCACACTCCAGAGGAATGCATCAATATTTTAAAAATTCCAATCAACATCATGTCACTGTCTTTGTGTCAGCCCTCAAGCCAGAATGTGTCAAGATGATGAGTTAATCTTGGAGCATTCCCCCTAGACAGTTCTCGTAAAAAGTCTGTGCCCATAGAAGCTTGACTGTGCCAGTATACCATGGAGTCCAGTGAGAGTACAGTGGAAATAAAGACAAATGCAACCTCACATAGTCAAGTCTGCTATCAATTATTCAGACCCATACAATATTGAAACCATCAACTGTCATGGTTGTGATAACTCTAATTATTGCTTATTGCTTTTTTCCATGAAAAGAATTGTTTTACATGTAAATAGCATGTAAGGTATAAAAATACAATACTGATATTGCTCCAGTAATTAATTTACTGTACGCAGCCAAAGCAAAGCAGCAACTTTTAACCAAACTGAACAATAAACATGTAATTATCTGCACTTCTTCATTTTGTTTGACGCAACAAATTCTTGGTTTGTTCACTCATTGTGGCCATTTCAACAAAGATTGACTGTATTTATTGTACTTGTATGTATCTCAGATCTTAACCCCAGTCCACCTCTCCATTGGTGGTGCATGTCTCTGCAGGTGTGTTTGTACTGCTTCAGGTCTACGCCTTCTTGCAATACCTGAAGGACAGACTGACCAGGCAGGAGTTCCAGACTCTGTTCTTCTTGGGAGTCTCTCTGGCTGCTGGAGTGGTTTTCCTCTCCGTCATCTATCTCACATACACAGGTTGGTTGTCTATTAGGTAGCTGGTCAAAAAGAGAAATTTTCTTTAAAGACACCCTCCGATGAAAATCAAGTTTTTAATCTGGTTACCATGTCCTAATGGTGTTTTATATACGTTAGAGGACATATCATGAGCAAAATAAGTCATGGCTGAGCTTTTCCCCACTGGAGCAGTGTATCAATGATGGTCCCAAAAACATGGATTCAGACAGACAGGGTTTCCTGTAACAAGCCTAAGGAACCAGTCTTGTCACCTCATGGCTTCATATCAGTGGAGAAGTGAAGAAGAACAGATGTGTTCTACTTTCAGTTTCAAAAATTGCCTTTGTCTAACATTAGAAACACATTATTAGCTGTTTGATAATGTAGTTGAGCTGAAGGCTAATGTCAGCTAGTACCATTACTAGGAATGAGTATTGTAACGATGGTATTACTACTATTACTGATACTGCTTATTCATCTGGTACTTTAACTGTACTTTTTGATCATTTTTAAGAGAAAAATACAAAACAAAATAAGAACAGATTTAAGATAGCTTTATTTTCTCATACAAACTGCATATAAATAACATTCCTGGGTAGCATTCTGCGACAGCACTTTATTATATCTTATTGTGACAGACACAGAAAAAATCACTTTATAAACATTAATGTTGCGATGATTGATATGTTGAGGGGAATGGTCAGAGCACAGTGTCACAGGTTGTACTCATGAAATACAAAATTCTGCGTTGTTTTATTAAACTGTAAGAATTAAAAGCTTCACCTTGAACAGATGTTAAGTAAATCTAAGTACATAGTGCTCATTAAATGCAGTACTTTTTTCTTTGACAGTATTTTTACTGTGCGGTATAAACAGCTGAAATACTACTTCTACCACTGCCAACACCAACATTTAGTTAGAGAACGAGTGAAAATTCAGCAAGACAGTTTGTCTGCAGCCCCCAAATCGCTTAATCTGGCCTACTCTGTAACTGAGACTGTGTGCAGGCTGCTAGCGTACATAACATACCTGGGTTAGCGAGGGATAAACTATGAGCTCAGCAGTCAAACTGTATGTGTATGTCACTTTTACTACATGTTTTGACAGATTGCTCATGCGTCCCCCCTCGCATGTACACAACTTGTAAGGGTCTCTGTTGTGCTCCGTGCTGCAGGTGTGTGACAGAGAGCTGGTTCTGCCCCTCACTCACCAGCTCTGCCAGAGAGAACTTTCTTTTGGATTTGTAAAGCAAAAACATATCATAGATGAATGTCTAATGGTAGTGAAATAGAATGTGCAAGATAACGCTCTCCTTAATTTCTAAAGTACCAATATCAGAACCATTAGCGTCGGAGCTTATTGATCCTCCAGTATTTAAAAACTTAGCCCTGTGGTTTTTTTTGATACTGAAGTTTGATACTCATTCGTAATTGTTACGTTACCAACATTATAAAGAGCATTACTTATAACACATTACCATCCTGCTGCATGAGCTTGCAGGCAATGCTTCATCTTCTGCAGAATTGGTTTCCGAGTTTGAAAAGTTATGACTGAATTACTCTAATTGTACAACTTGCCATTGTGCATTTTAGAGAAGCTTTAGGGTGTTTGAACAAAGTAGGAGGTGAGCAGACGGCTGGAGCTGCAGGTGAATGGCAGAGGGGTTTGCGGAGACGGGGACTAGTTTGCATATTCATAGAACTGCTAATTCTAAAGTAGAGAAGGTGTAGAGTTACATCTAATCCATACTAAAGCATGATGTGATTATTTTCATGGATAAAATCTTCTAAATACGAAATTTTGATGAACAGAGATGAGTTTTAAGGGTGTAATTTTTTTTTGCCTTTATTTGACATTGCACTGTAGAAACAGGAAATATAAGGAGAGATAGCAGCAAAGTAACTGGCAGTAGAAGTCCATCTGGCTGGGATTCAAACCAGAAACTCTTCTGCTAACAACATTTTAGCAAATATGGTACATGGGCTAACCATGTAGCAATCAGGTTACCCCAAACCATGGAAATTACATGACTACATTTTAGTTTTTTTGTGTTAGGATATCTCTTTGACATGTGTAGTGATTCTAATACAAAGCTGGATATCTATACCAGTCCATTCCTCTGCACACAGCTTATGTGACAAGATACTCTGTTGCACATTTGTGCATCATCTAACATCTCCAAAGAGTCATAGTAAATCTTAAAAGAATGGTGGATCAGAGTTAGACGGGGGGTTTTCGTGATTGGTATTAGGGAGTGATGTCCGTACACCGTACATCGCTATTATGAAAAATTGGTGCTGTGAAGAGAATAAAACTGGAAAGACTGAGCAAAGGTTGTTGTGATGGCAATTTCTATGATGGAGCCTTTATTCTGTCAGAGATAATAGGTCTGCTTTATATGGATGAGCAGTCATCAGTAATAGAATGAAAGTGAACAGGCAGGTCAGTCAGCTAAAATGCACTGTGGAACACAGGTGAGCTTTTCATAATGATTTTGTTTTGACATCACGGGTAAAAAATATTATCTTACTAATTCGTTAAGCTGTCGCTTTTCTTAGTGTTAGAAAGTACTTTTGAAGTGCATTGTGCTACAGGGGGATGTTATTTAACTGACACTCACTGATATGAATGGGATGAACAAAACCGTGCTGGTGAGTTCAACAGCATCACAAACCATTGTCTCCAAAAATGATATAGTCCCATCAACAAAACAGAGGAAAGGAAAGGTTTATTTGTTATTGCATGTAAATGCATTAGTTTTAGCCAAGTGAACATAATAATGGTTGTGTGTTGTTACATACCAGCCATGTTTCTGTCGAACCAATGAGATCTGAAGTACATGTGCTTTGTGTAAGATTTGAATGCAGCCTTTTGACGAGCACTAGAGGATTGTTGTATTCTTGTATTGATGTTTTTACTTAAGTAAAGCATCTGAATACTTCTTCAACTTCAGATGTTTTAAAATTGTTCTTATTGTCAACTGACAAGGAAGAAGGCACTAGGATATGCAAAAAAACCTTATAGTTATTTTGACTCATACAGTTTGGCATGCAAAAAATTCTGTTTTTGTGAACAATTAAACAAGTAGAAGATGAAATGATCTTTAAAAGGCATGAAGTTAAACATGAAACACTCTTTTCAATCTTCTCTTTTTGTCTGTAACTTCATGCCTTTTGGAAATCATTTCATCTTCTACTTGTTTAATTGTTCACAAAAACAGACATTTTGAACAGTCCAAACTTTTGCATGCCACTGTATGTGTCACGATTTAAGTGGCTCATGGATTTTACACTAATAGCGATATAAAAGAACAAGAATGTTCCCTTATGAATGGATGATGACTTGTAGGCTGTGGCATTTCTGTAGCACCACATTCTTTTATACTGGTATGTTATGACAAGTTTGACCTTTGTTAAAAAAATTGCAGCCCTTGTGATTTGATTAGATGAAGCCTTAATGTTGTTGGGTCTCCACATTGCAAGTTACATTTGAATGTGACTAGTAATTAGAACCTAATCTAAGGCCATTGAGATGGTACATGTAAAGCAAAAGGTGGTTATGATTAGAATCGGCTATACAACAGCGGCACTCATCTGTTATCTATATATGAACGGGCCACCTGCTGGCTCTCTAACAGCTGTGATCAGTTTCTATGTTCTCATTTATCATTGCACTGCGTATATCAGAGAATGATTATATGATCGATACATGCATGAGGAATGTTACAAACCAATTACTTGTTCCACTGAGGCATGGCAGAATACACCGATCACCGACAGTCCTCATGGTGTGTGTGTGTACGTAGGGCAATTTATGTGTGTTGTTTCACCGCATTTGTGAGTACATTCTAAGTCCATATGGTTTATTATGTGTGTGTGTTTCACCTTCAGGGTACATTGCTCCATGGAGTGGGCGCTTCTACTCCCTCTGGGATACTGGGTAAGTCATCACAATTCATGTGTTGTACTTCTGCACTGGATTTAAACCACAGTATTGATAATTAATTAGGTTTTAATGCGTACAGTTCACCTGTAAAACTGATGGCAATAAAACGTGGTGGGGTGGGAGGTACAATAACTTTCACTGAAGATTTATTTCCCCTTGTCCACTGGTTGATTTACTATGAAGTTTTAATTTATTCAGCTTTAGTCCATCTCAGGGCATGTGTTAAATAATAGATCAAAGAGATAATGATTGTTTCTCATGCACAGGGGCGAAGGTTGTTTTTACTTTTCATTTCATTTTTCTGAGCAAACTTCTCCCATTTGAGTCCGATCTGACAGACAAATCAAATGCAGAGGAAGTACTGTAAGTTTGCTCGCACCTCTATCTGCTGCCAAAATGTTTTTTTTCATGGTCATCAGCAAGTCAGTCAGCCTGTCACTCTGCCCCATCATAAAATCCCAAACAGATCATGTTCCACTTCTCCTCTCCCAGATCTGGGCTTACAGAGAACTGCCAGACTGCAGCATCAGCCTGAAAACCGCTAAACTCTCACGGTGCACATATGTCTGTGTTTGTGCACACGCCTGACTATTTTTCTTTTTTGAAGGAAGTCAGATCTTGCTGCAGTGCAGAAAAACTAATGGGGTCATCCTCAGACCCAAGATAACTGACATCAGCCAAACTTGAATTCCTCAGATTCACTATCAACACAATTAGTTAACTTCAGAATGAGTCAAATGGACATGTGAAAGAATGAAGTCTTCTTTGTCGACAGTAATGGAGATATTTTTCAACAGATTGTTTTCCTTCCAGTTAGAAAATAAATCTTGCCACACAAACATTGTTTTACAAAATATGTCACACAAAAAATGGAATAATGACTACAAAAAGAACAATCTGTTGTTTGGTCGTTAAACTGCTAATCCAGATGTAGAAGCTTCTGCATGGCGAGTTGGTGCAGCAATGCCAAGACATAAACCTGTAATTGCTAATGCTAACCACATTTTAAAAGATGATAAATATATCTGCCACTAATGTTGTTAGCGTTTTCAGCTTATGCTCCAAACACAAAGCAACAGTGGGTATGAGCAAACTGAGGTGCCACATCATTGCTTCTTAAAAAATCTGCACTTTGGAAGGTGTTAGGAAACGTTTTAGTGACCTAAAATGTGTGTGAATGAGAGGCCCAAACATAAACGAAAGGGTTTGTGTACACAAGCACTAAATGCATTGGTTTAATTGTTTGACACCAGTAATATATTCCCGATTTAATAAGACCTCCTCTTGTCTTCCTTTGCTGAACCATCCACTTTGCGCTGTCTAACTCTTCTCTCTCGTTCTTGTTATCCACAGCTATGCTAAGATCCACATTCCCATCATAGCATCAGTATCTGAGCACCAGCCCACCACATGGGTGTCCTTCTTCTTTGACCTTCACATCCTCGTCTGTACTTTCCCAGCAGGCCTTTGGTTCTGCATTAAGAACATCAATGATGAACGTGTGTTTGGTAAGCATAGAATACTTCTCTTCTCCAAAAATCCTGTCGGTGGTCATGAAATTTATAGATTAATGATCGGGGAAGAATTAGTTTGTGTGTTTAGGGAAGCAACAAATTCCTTGAGGAATCTTTCGTTCTCAGTCAGGTCTTTTCTTTATCACTCTATGGGCATCTACACTGAAAAGTAACTGACTATGCCACAGTGCTACACACAGTGACACATGCTAACACAGAGACACAATTGTTGACCAGAATGGCTTAAATGTTTCAAAGTGTATCAAAGTCATTTGTGGAAAACTTGCGACAAAGTGCTCCGCCACAAATGTACATTAATGTTACTAGATGAGCACATTTAGGGCTTCTTTTGTTTAAACAGGCTCATCTAGTGTTAATCACGTTAAAATAATAGGTGGTGTTTTTGTTATAACAGTGATTTTTGTGGTCAATTAATGTTAAGTGCAAACTGATTTATATGGCATCTGCAGCTGCAGCAAAGTCCCACAGAGAAGCAACTGCTATTTTTTCAGTAGTGACAGATCCAGATGTAATTAAATGCCATCAAGCATCATAACTAATAGCTAATAATAAAAGATAAGGCTTTCACTAGTACGATAATAATGGGCTTTACATAGTTGTCACTCAGGTGGAATTTGGGCTCCAAATAAATGAATATCACATGAATTACTTTGACAATCACAAGTTGGGCAGTTATTTTTATTTTACTATTAAAAACTCAGTAAAACACAATTAGAGAAGTCTCTTTTTTTTCTACTTGAGGTAAGCCTCAAAGTAGGGACTAAAACAAACACTTTAACTATGCCAGCCTTAATAGGGATAGATTTATTCTTAAAGCAGGAAAATATACCCAAAGACTGAGAGCACTGATGAAACTATAGCTCATTTCTAATTTCATGCCTTGTGGTGTACCTGCAGAAAAAAGATAAGGAAAAACAACAACTGTCCTCCTGTCAGACTGCTTGTTTTATTTTAGACGGTACATTATTTAGCTGATTACTTTTGAATTGTCTTCAAATTATTACAGCAATCTAAAAAGCTTGACTCCATTTAGGTCATGAAAATACTTGGTCTGGTTTGAACTAAATGTGTTCTGACACTGAATGCCACCAGTCTGTCAGTCTGTATTCAGTCAGATTTACAGAGGCTCACAAGTGCTATTTGATTATAATAGAAGAAGAATTACAGAATTTCTATAGCACCTTCAAGTGCTTTCCAATGACAAGATGAAAAAGAATCACCCAATGTAAAAAGAACACAAGAAGAACAAAATCCAAACATGTGCGATGATAAATCTCTTGTCATCTCAAATATAATTGTCTTCATATTCATGTATTTGTATCTCTTTTCCTGTGATATAAGTAACACAAGAGCGTGTGACAGAGTCCAGTGTCAGCATTTTAACAGTTGTATTCCCTGCGTCACTTTCCAGCTCTCACAATATCGCTACCATTATTTCATATCTACTGGGAAACATTTTTTCTGTCAGCAAGCGTGTGATTATTGTGATCTTAAACTTGAGCTAGTGGTGGGAGTTCAGCTCTCAGGCTCCTTCTGCTACTTTTCCCTCTCTGATTGTTTGTCTTGTTACAGTCCTCAGGCATCTCATTCGGGGTGTCCCTCCTCTTGACACAATGTACCACACACTGTTAAGTAAAGCTGCAAAGTGATAAAAGTCACTGCAGGGAGAGAAAAAATCATTAGTGTAAAATTGGTGGCTCATTTTCACAGCCAGGACTCTACATATCCACTCTCAGTCCTGGAGCACTCTGGCACTGTGCACTATCACACAGTTCTGACTGATGAACTGGGCTTTTAATGGATTGGTTTGAACATAAAATGCCCCCACACTCTTTTAAAAAATATCCAAATTCATCACATGATTCAGTACAATGGTTCATTTGAAAGGTTTGCCAACACAACACGACTTTATTTAATATTTATTGTAGCTTAGTACAGTGTATCACAGCTCTGCTTTTTGAAGTTGTACAAGCTGCATGAATCTCATTTTCCTCATGTCAACTTTAATAGAGTTTTTAATAGTTGTTGCTTATACTTGGCAAACTTACTTTAGCTTCAAGTTTATCTTTTGAGACGTGCACAACATTTCGTATCCCACTCAGTTCTCTGATAATTACATTTAAAGACCTTTTCTTATCAAAAATGTGAAATTATATTTCGTGTTTATGTTAAAAACGAATGTCTCAAATGTCAATATCGGTATCAACCTTAAAAATTCAGCAATCTATGGAGATATATATGTCACAGTAGAAATTGTGATCCAGCATAATCGTTGATTGTCCTAGAAAAGATTGTGATCGGAGTCTCTCCTAGGACAAACTGAAATGTATTTTAATGATATGATGTTAAAATAAAGGAAACAACAATATTCTTACAAATACAGCAAGAAAACACTCCTTTATGATCAAATTAATACATTCCCATTTATGAGTTTATTCTACTTATTTACAGTCTATTCTGACAGACTCCAACAGTATGTG
>OMNN01065307.1:10183-39824 GCA_900302755.1 Chromis chromis
CCCCCCCAGGTTATAGAAAAAGTTTAATTATCCAAGCATGTTCCAAGCAATTTGTGCCACCCATATCAATTGGAATTGTTTTAAAGAAATACAAACAAGCCTGAATGTTTTTTTTTTTTACCCTGGTTCAGAATAATAATAATGGAAGCAGCCAGACTGTTCTCCAGCGCTGACAGTGCTATGGAGATAGGTCTGTCTATGCAAGACTAATGTTTTACTAGAAGGGTTCTAAAATAGACATTTGCAACATAAAGAAGTGTGGGGTGTCATCTTTAGCAGGAGCTCAAGTAATAATTTGTTTTTTTTGAAAGATGTCGCTGTCACTTAAATATCACAACACAACAATAATGTGAGACATTTATAAACAGTGTAAAGATGCAACAGCATAGTCGTGCTTGTGATCATACTTGAGAATACATCCTATAGCAGATAATTATCTGATGCGTTAAGTGTTAAAAAACTTGAATACTATATTCATTACTCGAGCTCTAATGTCAGTAGTGTATATATGATGCTATTCATGTTGCCATTCTTGCACTTTGCCAGGAGTCTGTCACTTGTCTCTCACATATCAATGTGGCTTCATTTTAATTTGATGCTTCACAGAGACCGGATTCACAACCCACACTTAATTTTAGCTGAGTTAGTATGTTTATTAGAGCTCTGAAAACTAGCAGACAGTGTAGTTGTGTGGCATTTGAAGATGTTGTCGAGAGGTTGTTGCCACGGTGAAACCTTGACCACGGGCAGACTAGTTTGTTTTACAGTTTATATGTACATACACTTAAGGTTTCCGTGGTGCTCTTAATAGTCCGTACAGAGAGATACTTAACATGCAATTAAGCTGAGTCCTCTAGCAGACTCATTAATGCTATCCTTAAAGTTGTTTTTCACAGGGGTATTTATAGAACTAGGCTACCCTGCTGTTTGGTTGAAGCTGGTTTATTAGGTGCTCAGCAGGGGCACCACCGTAAGAGTGAGGCTTTCTGTTCTCATTTGTTTCATTTCTGTTTAATGTGTTTTTTGCTATAGTCAGATTATTCTAGAAAAAATACAGAACGGTCCATTTAGGCTGGGCAGGGCCATGCAGAACTCTTTGCTCTACTTCGAGGGCCTGTTTGTACAAATGTGATGACACGAAAACACATGGAACTCTAACAAGTGCAAGTAAAACGCAGAATCTACGGGTGCTGAGTAACTGTTGTCCCTCCTCACTACAGGTGATATCTCGCTGGGAGGAGTACATGAGCAAAGTCAGGCCTAAACAGGGCAAGAAAATGGATGTGCAGGCGGTTGCTGCACACTTTCCCTTCCACAAGTACTTCTCCAATGCTCCCCAGCCTGTGTTCAAGGGTCGGTCGTATGAGGAGGACATGGACATCGCGGAGGGCTGCTATCGCCACATCAAGAAAATATTTACTCAGCTGGAGGTAAGAGGGTCACACACATACAGAGTGCGCTAGTTTCCTCACTGCTGAGCAACACCCAGTGGGATGGAAAGAGGTTACTTCAGTGCAATAAGGCCAGGTAATTTTAGAGCACATCTAAAGCCAATATGTTTTGCGTAAAAATGCACATGGCAGCAAATAACATACAGTATAGATACACACATATTCACAAACTCAGATTAGAGGTAAACATATAGCCCTTTTTTTCTTTTTGTTCACACAGAAGCTATGCCAGCTTTATTTGACCTTTTTCCTCAAACTATTGGCCAGCTGTGTGTGCAGGTGTTGCACAATCTCTCATGCACAAGTAACTGCCTTCCTGGCCACCACGCTAACAGACTGCTCCAGATTAACAGTGACTGGTCAGACACTAACTGCTTCTTTGTGGATGTGTTTGCATTCTCTAAGTTCTAGTCATCACCTGTCTCTTTGCTTCAGTTTCTTTAGTTAATAGTGAATCGTTGTACCAGTATTTCATAAGATACTTAACAGCACTTGTATTTTGTGTCTGTAGACATGCTTGTTAACTCGTTTAAAAATAATGCAACCAAATTACCAAGGCACTGAAGATCAGTCCTCCTCACCCCGTCGACTGTTTCTATAGGGATAACAAAAACATTTCAGATTTATGGGAACACCAAGAAGGTCTCTGAAAAGCAATAAAGAAGTTATTGGCTTGAGGTAATATCCCAACACGTGTGGTGACCTTGATTTATCTGGCTGGCCTCTGTATCACTGCATCACAGCACCTCTCCCTCCTCCCACAGCCTCACCCATGCTGCAGTGAAATCTGTACACCCATTAAGAGGTACTGCTGTATGTGGTGCAGGGTAGCAAAGGCAGTGTTCTGCTGAATTTGCTTATCTGTCTACCTTTTCAAATGTTAAAGCAGTTTTGAATAAGCTGTCATATGAATATCCTATTGCTATTTATTGCTAGACAGACAGAGACACAATGTGCCTCTTGGGTTCTGGAGTAGACATCTCCTATTTACTCCTCTGCAGTCCCACCATATATTTACCGCTTTTTACTAAAAAAAAAATTCTGTCTCTACCTTCCCTTTCTCAGTGTCTGTAAATCCCTACCATCTTGATTTCACACTTCAACCACTCTGGAGCCATGGGGGTTAAAAATAGACCTCATTAATATTGCATGTTTTGATTGGTTTAATATTAATGCCAAAATAGTAACACATCAAATATTTATACCCCAGTGCTGTCCGAGTCTGCTCCTCTCTTCCTCCCTCCATCCCTCCCCCGTTTCCTGCTCCCACACAGCTAGTGTGGCAACCTGAAAATAGCATGCCTGTTTACCCATATTCCCCCTTCTGTGCTGCCCCCCCCAAGCTTTTTTCTTCTTCTTTTTTGTAGTGCCATGATATCGGCACTCTGAAGTGCTCAAGTGAACTGATTTGTGTTTTGGGCAAAAACTGTCCCCAAATTTCCCATTGCAGTATAGGCCATGTAAGAAAATCTGTGCTAAAGTGCTCCTCAAGCTGCAGTTATTGAACAACAAACTACACCCGGTATTCTCTCGACAGAGGAACCCTGCGGCTGGCTGGTTTCGTTATCACTGCATCATGGGAAAAGAGGAGACTCACTCATAATGAGAGCAGAAAGCAAGGGATTATGTGATGCTTTTCGTTAAAAAGCAGGGTACTGTAAGTTGTAACGATGTCACATGACATTGCTAAAGTTCAGTGATGTGGTTCGTCTCCCGGGTAGCACTTCAATAAAAAATAAAAACAACAAAACAGTCAGTTGGAGATGTTAGTGTTTGGTCTGAAGATAAGCCACTAGGTTTTTAATAATGTAAAGGCTCTGTTTCTGAATTCTTAAGTATGCTTTTTTTGTATTCTTTTTTTATTACTTCACCTTAATCATGTTATCCATCATCTTTCATCATTTTGCCATGTCATCTAAGTTTCCCCTCACAATACCAGTGTGCAAAAAAACTGAAAATAAACAAAATTACAAATACATGAATAATAACTATTCCAGTGATATTTAACTTAATTCTTCATTATGTTTTGCCGTTTGTATTCCCGAACACGCCTTTAAAAAAAATACTGCTGTGCACAGTGATTCAACTATTGACCCTTACCTTCTCTCTCATCTACCCCTGAAGGAGTTTAGGGCCTTTGAGCTGCTGAGGAGTGGACTGGACCGCTCCAAGTATCTGCTGGTGAAGGAAGCAAAAATCATTGCCATGACCTGCACACACGCTGCACTCAAACGTCATGACCTGGTGGAGCTAGGATTTAAGGTAGACTTTCATCACTTGAGACAAAGACTTGATAACCTGGTTATATTTGCTGCAGTTGTTGTAAATATTTATATTAAATTGCTGGTTCTCTTCATTAGTACGACAACATCCTGATGGAAGAAGCTGCACAGATTCTGGAGATCGAGACCTTCATCCCTCTTTTGTTACAGGTAACCCTCTCCTGACTGTTTAACTTTTATGATTAAGAATTAAAGTTTTTGTTACTAATCTGGACTTAAAAATTACGGTTGAAAATTTACACTTGAGAAAACTGCCAGGAAAGTGCACTGTGAAAGTCCCACGTCAAGTCTAGTTTAATCATTACCTCAGTACTCTTAGCCTTCTCCTACCTGATTTTCCCTGTTAGGTCTTACTGATGGACTCAATACATAGTAATGGTGTTTGTCTTTGGTAGTTGCGCCTAATTGTCTGAGATAGTGCTAATTTCTGTGTACAGATGAGATCATTAAGCTCTAGCCAGAGCTCCTGTCTTTATCTCTCTTCACCAGTGAGCTACAGTCAGAGCCTCCTGCCAGGTGCCTCGCCCTCCCCTTCCCGTTCACTATCCAGCCATTCATCCCCTAGCAGGGATTTCAGTGATTAAATCAGCTCTAGACTTACAATGATTGGAATATTAAATTTGAGTGAGGTCAAGCTCCGAATAAACCACATCTAATTAGTAAAATTTGGCAGTATGACGTTAGATATGAATACAACACTGTAGTGGCCCTTCATGCTTCCTTGCTGGATTTTAATCCTATTTTCCACTCAAGATTCGATTTGACATGTACTGTATCATATTGGCTTGTCATTAAACAAATAGAATAAAGTTAGACAAGATGAGATAGTTATCATGCACTGGGATTACAAATGTTTACATGCCAGATGTGGATTCATAAAGCTAATACAGCTACTATTGCATTTCTTGTGATCGATTTTAAAAGTACAGCTAAATTAACTTTAAATGTGCACTGCACAAAATATATTGCACATCAATATTTCTGTAATAAGTGTTCTGACCACTTATTCTTTCTATCGCTCTCTATC
This sequence comes from Chromis chromis, assembly GCA_900302755.1. Taxonomy (NCBI): domain Eukaryota; kingdom Metazoa; phylum Chordata; class Actinopteri; family Pomacentridae; genus Chromis; species Chromis chromis. The sequence continues at coordinate 14,944 of OMNN01065307.1, forward strand.
TGTAGAACCCAGAGGATGGCTACAGCAGGCTGAAACGTTGGATCATGATTGGAGACCACCATCAGTTGCCTCCAGTCATCAAGAACATGGCCTTCCAGAAGTACTCCAACATGGAGCAGTCTCTCTTCACCCGATTTGTGCGCCTAGGGGTTCCCACCATAGACCTGGATGCACAGGGACGTGCACGTGCAAGGTGGGTGATCTTGGGTGGTCTTAATTTTTCAGATTAGTGTTGTCTCAACAGTGTGAACTAATATGTTTCTGTCTCCCCATACCACAGCCTCTGCAACCTGTACAACTGGCGCTACAAACACCTTGGGAACCTGCCTCATGTCCAGCAACTTCCTGAGTTCCAGGTGCCCAATCCTGGCCTGACCTTTGACTTCCAACTCATTAATGTGGAGGACTTCAATGGGGTGGGAGAATCTGAACCCAACCCTTACTTTTACCAGGTCAGTAGCACACCACCACATTACACAAATCAGTATCTGTGCAAATATGGTATTGTATAAACATTTTCCATTTCTCTGTCTACCGGTTATGGTGCATATTCATCACTTGCTTTTTACTTTTGAAATCCACAACAGAAGTAACAAAATAAAAATAATTAAAGTATTAAAACTTGAAAACCCGAAAATGCATCGGAATTGAATACTGTTGTTAAAATGCTTACAGCTGTAAATACCCAGCAACCTATAGAATGAGTCCACACAGATTCAGTTCTTCAATTTAGATAACTGTGTATACCCTGTGTACACCAGTATTTAGTAAATGTGTAGGACAGTTACAGTACCCAGCATAAATGAGTACACTGTCAAGGAAAGTGTGTATTTTTAGGCAAAATGATTAAAGGTCAGGTTGGAAAAACTACTATACCCTCATAAAAATGACGAGGAGAGGAGTAGTTCACCAAAATCACAACACAGCTACACAAGACCCGACTAAAGCTGTAGAAAGGGAAACTGGACTGACAGTTTCATTTCATATGGTACTCATGCATACTGTGCAGAAATGTAATGCATCGTTGTTGTTCAAGCGTTAAGCCACTGCTGAAGCCAAGGCACAGGGGAGCTTGTTTTCAAAGACTCACATTCATGAAGGTGGAGATTTTTTTGAGGTATAGTTTCTGGTCTGATGAGACCAAAATAAATCTTTCTGATGTGATGGTGCTAAAACTATGTGGTATCACAACTAACAGGCTTAATTAAGATTAATATTAGCAATGTGCTCAAACTGACAAACATGTCTCTTTAGCAGTGACACAACCTGCAAAAACTGAACAGGTAGTACAGGTCAATTCCACAAATCAGGAAATTAGCTACCTTTAAAGTAGCTAAGGCTGCGCTAACGGCTAAAGGGCTTGGTTATGTTAGGGGCTAAATTAGGAAGCAGCCACATAATAAACTACTTTAAGGTACGAGCCTTAGTGGCAATGAAAAATTAAGAATACAGAGAAGAATAGCAGACACAGCCAAAGGCGAAGAGGAGACTAACCATTATCAATCACACAGTAAAAAGAGAGGAGCTCAGTAGAGTCATCTCTTCTTTTGTTATTGTACATATTCAGCTATAGTAATCCCTAATAATGAAATAACCTAATTATAAATAACAGGTTCCCTGCTATCACGTGTTATTAATAGATATATAGCATTTCATTTATATAAGTTCCAAATATTGGTAACCATGTCCTTAACTTCTAGTAATCACTATTGGCTCTGGAAAATAAAATATCACCCCCCTAAAAAGATGCTACCTTCTCTCTACACCCTGGGTCGTCGAGCACATTTATAGCACAATCATGAACAAAAACATTCTTCATAGGCCTCTGTTGCATTTTTCACAAAGAGCAAGGTGAAAGTGTTGGACTGGCAAAGTATGTCACCAGAACTCAACCCTATCAACCACCTGGGGGGAACTTGGAAGAGAAAAGTTGCTCAGCACTCCCCACCAAACCTCAGGGCATTCACAGAGGTCATCCTCCAAGAGTGGAACAGGATAGATGTGACAATGTGCTGTGAACTTGTACACTCGAGGCCAAAAAGAATCAGTGCAGTACCTAAAGCAGTAATGGACATACAAAATATTAGAAAATGTTAAATGTAATTCATTTTGCATACCTTGATTTAAGCAATCTTAACTAATTTACTTATTTTATTTAACATCTGTCTGTGTTAAGTATAAGTTTAATAAATTCCCATTTTGTTATCTTTCCATGTATTGTTGGTTTCATGATTTATTAGTTTGAAGAAGAAAAAAAATGTTCAGAGAGGGTGTACTCATTTATGCTGGACACTGTAAAAACAATGTTAGAACAGCTGCTATGGTTCATGTTACACAATGTGTGGAACCTTCCGAACTGGATTTATACACTCCTTTGCACAGATACACACTCATGCACACTTAGTTCCACCAGAGCAGCGAACCATATTCCTTCCTTGCTTCCATTTCCTCTAAATTGGCATTTGTACAGTACTTCATTCATTTTTAAATTTTAATGGTTTAGCTACCAGTCCATATGATATATTCATCACACTGCTTAGTCGGCAGCTAACCCTGGCCGCCCAGCACAGACCAGTGGGTTTGTCCTTCAAACCAGGGGCCAGATTGTGTTTCATCATGACACTGCTGAGACACCAAGACTTTGTGTGGGCGGGGGGCCAGGTTGATAGAGGTGTTTACTTTGGCACCACACCAGCTCAGGAGGCCAAATGTAGTGTGAAATGTAACAGAAAAATCATCTTATGGTAGATTTAACATTTTAATAGAAAACTGAAAGATTTTGAACTCTATACATGAAACCAGTGACCTCATCGTAAAACATGCCCTTTTTAATTTGTCAAGAAATGTAGAACTGGTATAGCTGTAAGATAGCTTTTACTATAAACACAACATTTCTTGACACTCTATGGAGTTTAGTAATAAAAGAGCCAGCAGTACGTGATTTCAGGTAAAAGGTATCTTGTGTAATGATTAAATATGAAAAGGAAGTTTAAGTTTATACCCTGAATACTGAATGAGCATATCACATTGCTTCTTGAATGTTACTGCTGCATTCAGCACTGTGCACGCTCATGGCCCTGAAGCTTCTTATTGTTCTTAAATCTAGACCATGTGCGCCTCTCGAGGCTCCAGGTCACATGAACCTCAACTCCATTTGGCTGTTTTGCCATTTTCATGCTCCTCAAGCAAATTGCCAGTATCACTCGATATGCCTGACACACAAACGCATGCATACGCACACACATGCACTTTCCTAGGAACCAGAGGGGATAAATTTGACACTAGAGAGGCAATTGTATCCAGTGCATGCTAAATGCATGTCACAGCTGAACAAACACTGCCACAACCAGTGCTTTGCACTTAGACAGGAACTGTGCACAAATCACACACAAAACATGCGTGTCTGTGTGCACAGACAATCCATAGTGCGAAGGGCTGTTCCTGCTTGTTTGCCTCATTTACTAAAGCACTTTCCATATTGAGGCTCAGCCAACTGATGGCACTTCAGGGTTGTCAAATGGCTCATGAAGAGTTAGATGCTTATCTAAATCCACATCTTCTGTTGTTTCAAAATTGCCTGTCTCAGCCACTAGACTTGTTACATCTGACTTTTCTGCTTCACAAGCTAAACCTTAAATTGTATAAGAGCAACTGGCGTTGGACTTTACTTACAGGGAATTTAGATTTATACCTGTTCTTACGTACTGGTATAATGTGTTTGTATCTGCACTACAATGTGTAACTCTCTCTCTTCTGCCCCTGTTTCATCCTGCCATCCTCTCCAGTCCTGATGTAGCCTCAGGCCACTGGCTCAAACTTCAGTGGGTTAGATCTGACCTTGTTGTTATGGTTACCAACTTCTTTCGGGTGTTAGGGCATTAGCGCTTATTTATGTTAAACATGCACATGAGGTAGCAAAGCTGGAAATGTCAACCAAATGTCTACTGAGATATTTCCTTGCATGCACGTCTGTGTGTGTGGTAGTCGTGCATGTTTGTGATTCTCACATTTTTTTTCCTCTGCAGCCAAACTGTAAAGCAACCTAATTAGTATTTTTTATATATTCAGATGTACAACTGAAATGAGGGGTTTTGGCTACCCAATGTCTCCTATGCATCCCATAATTACCCTCTTGTGAGCAGGTAAATCCTCCTGTCACTGACAAGCAAGAAATGTTAAAACATAATTATAATTTTGCAGATAATCTTCAAATACAGCAGCTCATAGCTAACATTTACTGTCTTAAGTGCATTTTCTTTGGAGATGCATGGTATGATTATTAAATATATGAATTTGTGCCATTTGGAGGCAGGTAATAGGGAAGAACAACAAAGGCTGTCATTGTTTTTGATGTGTTGACTCCAGTGCAGCTGGAGCTGGAACTGTTGATGAAGCTGCATAAATTATTATCAAAGATGTGAGGCTGCAGTCCACATTTAATTGAAACTGGATGAATAATGCATACTGTTGCCTTTTTTCTTTCCTGTTTTTTCCGGTCACATTTGAAGGGCAGAGTGTAGCCTTGGAGCCAGGATGCACTAGCTGAGGAATTTGTTGATTGTGAAGTTGGTGAATAGCACAGTGTTGGCCTTTACATTTACTTGCAGTGAAAGGAAAACTCTGATGTAGTCTTAGGGCCTGGAGATTTGGAATTGGAAATGAGAGATTAATAATTATTACAATGGGACATGGGGACATTCTGGCTAGTGGTGGTGGTGTTGAGCTCTGTCTGAGGTATTTAATTCCAGCCCAAATTAGAAGACTTCTCATGCATGACTGACTGGGCTTTTATCTGGCTGAAAAATTAAACCCCTGACAGGTGAGAAAGGGATATAGCAGGAGGATCGTTTAAAACGGAAAGCTCTTAGATGCACCAATTGGAAGAGAGGCCTTTGTATTTGGGTACTTTGTCCAAGTTCCTGTCCTCAGTAATGTTTTATTCAGATCCACTCACAAAAAAAATTGTATTGCTACTCATTCTGAGGTAATTTTACAAGGGATAAAATACACAGTTTATCATGTAAACACACAGTCTCATCATCACTTTTGTCCTTTTTTACAGGACTCGGGTAATACTCATTATGTTTAGTTATAATAACATTACCACATTCTTTTCTCTCTCTCCTTGTGAAGAACCTGGGGGAGGCGGAGTACTCTGTGGCTCTCTACATGTACATGCGTCTGCTGGGCTACCCTGCTGACCGCATCAGCATCCTCACCACCTACAATGGACAAAAACACCTGATCAGAGATGTCATCAACCAACGCTGTGCTGGAAATCCATTCTTTGGCCAGCCTAACAAGGTAAGCACCACTCGGAAAAGTAATAATGCCCACTTGACTAGTACAAACACTTGCATGCAATAGTTTATTTTAATAAACACCAATCCTTTTAAGTAACACGTTATGAAGCTCAAAGAAAACCACACATTCTATTTAGACAATGTACATTTCAAGTACCGTGATAAGTACTTTTGTGAGTTTCACTTTTGTTATATCATATATAATCTTTGTACAGTAAATTTTGGGCATTTTTTTACAAGGAAATCTCTCGATGCCACCTGAAAAACGTACTCTTTTGCGGTTTTACATGCACTACATTTTGAGTAGCATTCTAACACCAAAATACACCCAATTCCATATGTAGCATCACCCAAAGGTAACACCTTTCTTCCCTCCTGTCAAGAAGAAATTCATGGCATGTTGTCACCCCATATATATTTGTGTGTCGCACTCATTCTAGCCTAGCGGGAACATACACAACACACATGACATGCACATGAACACTTTCTCCACGCCTCCAGATATCAGTTGCACCCAGTACACCAACTTCTTATCCTCAGTCGCACTAAGAAATTCACAGCACTCAATTCTCAGAAGGCTTTTGCTGTTTCTGCCTCCCATTATCACAAATACATGCACCATTTTCTGTTTCCTTGAGCAGTTTAAGTAGATACTTGCATTTTAACTACAAATCGTCTCAAGTGCCTTTTTTCCTTGTACTATATAATACAGCAGTATTAAAAATTTTAGTGAATCTTGATGATTGCTGTTCGGTGGAAAATGGAGTGGCTTGGAGAGAGCCAGGATTCACTTTACAGAGTCACAGGCAAAAAAAAAAAAAAAGTAGTTTGTAACCATGGCTTCATTGTGCAGCACAATTAAATCATGAGACTGTTAAGATTGTTACAGGTCATAAGACCAAATAGAGCAGGGCACTTTTTACATACCAGCCCCTGCATACCTCTGTAAATCAAACTTACTGTGTGTGAGAGTGTGTGTGTTTTAGGAAGCATTTTAAATGAGTTTGGATGCAGGGAATGTGTAAATTCTGTGTTCTGTTCATCCCTGAAAGATACTGGTGGGTTGTCTTCATCTAGCCCACGCTATTCCCCAGAACTCCCCTTGCCTCCCCTTTTCTTTCCTTTCTTTACACCGTGTAAAGTCAGCAACCCGCTGGCACAGTTTCCCATCCCTATTCTGTTTGTACTGCTAAATGCTTTTACTCGCTAGCCTCAGGTTATGCTTTCCTCTCTCCCTTCTTTTTCCCTACCCACATTCTCTCACCTTTCTGCGGTCTGTGTTGTTTAAGGCTTTTCACGTACATAACAATGTCGGACTATCTAGGCATTCCAGGGAAAGTTGCAAAGTTGGAGTGAAAATTGCTTATCACCAGTCATTATGAGTGCCATTGTTCCATAGTGATGGAGGATCATCATACCCGCAATAATATAGGTGCCGTTTCAGATGTGTTGCATATTTTTGCTGTTTTTTTGTCTAGTCTGAATGCTAAGACAAGGTAGCCTTCCACACTGGCTGGTTTATGTTAATATGAAAGCGGAGACATAGAGCACTACACCAGCAGGGTGTCTCTTGATCTTGTCAGCCACATTAAGCCTAAATTCAGTTTCTTCATCGTTTAAATCATTTGAAATATCATAATGATTCACAGTATGTTCTCTATATTATAAGTCATTCTATATTTAAATAATTTTTTGTGGTCATGAAAAGACCAAAACCAAAAATGTGGTAGTTTGTTTCTCAGTACTTGGTAAACTTTCACAACCTGTATATGACAGTCAGCCCCAAGCTACTACTGAAGAGTTACAAAATGGGTCACAAATATATAGAGGCCATTTTGTCCAAAAACAAGCAAGGAGTGGATCCCTCAGAGTCATTTATGATAGCAGTTTGGAGTCTAAAGTAGTGGTGTGTTCTACCACCTGCAGGGTCGGAGTGTTTACTGATTCCCTGCTGTTGTGTCTGTATTTTGTGCTGTGCAACCATACCTTGTTGCTTTGTCTTGAAGTATATTCCCCGTTCTGACAGCTCGCCAGAAATTCTGCTTAGCCATGTAAAGTGTCTTGCAATGTTAAGACATAAAGCATCATTCATGCTCATGGCCTTAGTCAGTATGCATGCCCAGTAATAAAGTGACAGGAGTGACAGGCTGCTAGATTTGCTGAGATGAAAGATAGCCAGAGACGGAGGGAGATGAAAAAGAAAGAGGGGCTCTTGTGAAAAAATGCTGAGCAGCTGAAAGGTCACAGTGCTGAGCATTGGGTCCACAGCATGTCTGACAATGTGTCACAGTGGCTAAAACCAAGCAAATGTCAACAGCCAGCTTACTTTACTGCTATGACTTTAATTAGACATAAAAGGGGAGGAAGGCCAATTAGCACCAGTCACAGTCCTAAAATTAAATGCACTAGCTCAAGCTTTCTACTGAATTTTAAACACAACAGTTCACATAAATACAGTATGCATGCACTTCTGCATTTTTGATTAAGTTTACTCCTAAGTTTACTCAGTAAATTTTATTAATGTTCATTTGAGTTCCATTTCTTCTGATGCTTAACTTTAAACATGAGGGATAGTATTTATTTATCCAATTCACAAACCAGAAGTCTGAACTTAAAAAAAAAACAATAATACAGTGAAACACACAAACGTAATTTACTGAGAGCAGGAGCTTCTTTAGCAACACATAAGCTGTGTGACATACAGCTGTGAGATACACATAGGTAGGAAACAAGTCTTTGCATTTTCCAGCATACTTTTTTTAGACAGATCGTGAGAAATCGTGAGACACGAAGCCACAAGCAGTAAGACATCAAACAGTTAACACTGTCATCTTATAAAAAAATGATTAGTCTGGCAGTATGACTTCTACACATTCCAGGTGGTAATTGCCATGAATAAGACATAACAGGATGGATAGAGTGAGTAGCAAAAAAAAAAAAGGGAGCAGCGATCCATAGTTGACCATCAACTGAGAGACTGTGTGCATTGTCTGAGGAGAAGGGCACAATGGAAATAAAAGATTCTTAGTCAAATAGTTGTGTGTGTGGCTCACAATATATTCTGTCTTTGTGTGCTTCTTTATATCCACAGTCATGCATGTGCCACAATGACATGACCTCTGTAATTCTCTCCCTGGAAGATTTCTCATAAATAACTAAACACCATGCAAAATGCTCCGCCTTGGGGAGATTGTTGATCTGGGCTTCGTTTTCACTGTCTGTTGGCTAAGAATAACTCCCTCTCTTAAGAACTCCTTTTCTTCAAAACAAGATTCACTGTTTCATGTGTGTGAACACATGCATGTATGCAGACCATGGCTATTCGACTTGAACATTAAACATTTGACTTAAACATAGAGCCCATGACACCTCGTGCTATTGTAAAACCAACATATTGTTGCCTCTGGTGCTGCACCTGTTCTACATAGCAACAGGGGTACGTAAATAAATACCTCATTAGCCCCTTCGCTCTTTCTTTTAAATATTCACCCACACTCTTCCTACATTCCTTTCCTTTCGTCCAAACGGGGGTTTGGAGAGGCTTGGCTAAGGGAGTTCCAGATTCATTGGAAGCTGCATTTGCCAGTAGGAAGTAAACACAACCACAGGATGATTTATTTAGCATGGCTGGTTCATATGTTGGTTGCTGTAGTCCTGGGCCTGTGTGGCTTCTTGATGACAGCTGATGTCCTATTGATCTGCTCTAAAGCATGGATCTATAGAGGACAGGGCCACCTCTTTCTGCTGGGCTTTGAGTTTTTTAGCATATAGCCTATATAACTGCACTGAGCTTATGTAGCTTCTGTTTTCAGTAGTCCTACCATCTGCACATTGAGGCTAACAGTGTTCCTTCTTGGCTGCTATAATCATTATCTAGTCGGGGGAGAAGTGTACTTTTCATTGTGGTGTTGCAATTTTTATTTTTCTTGAAACAATATTGTCAGGTTTTATCAGTTTACATTTAAAAAAGGAGACTTTCATAAATAATCTAACCAATCTATAGGTTTATGTTGTGACCATTGGCTTTAATAATTTCAAGAAATCTGGTCTTTTTCCTTCATGACAGGTGACTTGAAATACCTTAATGCCTGACAGAAAGTCAGTGGATGAGTTTTTTCTTGCCTAAATTCACCTTGGGGGTCATAGTTACCTTAACTCCACTTATATCATTGACTTTCCATCAAAAATCAATTAATTTTTATGAATTAATAAAATGATTGTGACTTCATTGGCATCCTAAGAAGTTACTCCAATTTGGCAACTCCATTAAAGAATCTTTTGCGACCATACTCCATCAGTACACTCTTTAAGTCGGCCATGGGATGGTTACACATGTGGACACAGTGCAGATGCAGCCCATTATACATACAGTATAGATGTTATAGATATCACAGTATGGATGCCAGGTTAAGTTTTAACAGGGTTGCATCTTATCAGTTTCCCTGCCCTTGTATCAAGTTCCAAGTGCGTTTGCTTTATGTTGTCTTTGTTATGTAAGGTGACATCACTGACAAAGTCAAAACACCGCTCTGTTCTTCATTTACGAGAATAAGTACATTCCTCAGCAAGACAGGATTACCAGGGTATAAAAGCAAATTGGCTGACACGAGTTTCCTTATGCTTTGAAAAAAAATCCCACAGAGAGCCACTTCTTCTCCATTCTGTGTCTCCCTGAAATAATCTCTGATCCAGTCAAGCTGCTTGGCCCCCAGTACCTTGGCCCTGATTCTCAGGGGCCCAGGTAAGAGGCTAGTGGTGGCAAATGCCCTCTAAGCCGTATTAACCCTGCTGGCTGCCCATGTGGCCCGCAGCGATAACAGCAATAACAAGAAAACACAGACTCCGTCGCTCATCGTTCCCCCGCAAAAATAAATAAAGAAGAAAGAAAAGGAATTGAAGACGGAATGCAGTCTCACTCATGTTTTTAAACATTTCAGCTAAATCCCCCCACCTACCTAAAATGCCAACACTCATTTACTTTGCAAAGTATATCGGATGCCATAGCTTAGTTAGCATATCTTTGATATTGTTCTGTTGAATAATACATATGTTTGTGTCTGTGCAGGTTACAACAGTGGACAGGTTCCAGGGTCAGCAGAACGACTACATCATTCTCTCGCTGGTTCGCACCAAAGCTGTGGGACATCTAAGGTAATTACTTCAGTGCATGCCAAGCAGAAAAATGTACCTGATCCAAAATAGCCTTCAGCTCCCAGCAGCTATTCAACTATAAAAATACTTGTGTAATAGCAACTACACCTAAGATAAACATCCTCCAGGGAAACAACACAGCAGAAATGTCGGCACTTAACTCTCTGGAGACAGCTGCTCTCAGGAGACTTTCTCTTTTTGTCATGTGTAACTACTGAATGAAGTTTGCTGGAGAAAAGAACAGTGTTGTATGCATGCAGGATAATAGTGCTACAAGACAGTTCTGGTAAAGAGAAGCCGTTGTGCTCTAATAATTGGGTTGAGACTAACAAAAAGTTCAGTTCAGATCAAAAGCAAACTATACAGCAGTCAGTAAAAGTCATGATGGATAACCAGTTTGTAGAGGCAAGTTTGATGTCTTTTCACTGCATGTCCAATTGCTTTCCGCTCAACTATACTCCCTTGCTGGTCCCTCTTTTTAGTCTTCAGCTCCGTCTTCTTATCTATCTGCTCCTTCTTCTCCTCTCGTCGAATGGCCTTTCACCACTCAGCTTCCACGAGATCCAAATGAGCTCTGTAAACTTCATACTCCACATGTTTTAATAGTAGACAGTTGAGGCTGAACTCATCCACAGTACTTCTGCTTGCAATGCTGCCCGCTGGCTATAAAGTGAAGTAGCTGCTGTTGGAATTGCACTGCTCACAGCTTTATCACAGCATTGGACAGTCTGGAAATTGGAACCCCAGCGCAAATAATAAGCCATTCCTTTTGTAGCTAAATACAGGGCTTCCCTCTGCACCCCACCCTTTAGGGGTGGTCATTTTAGCTAGCAGAGACAACACTTAAAAACTCTGTTTTGTTTTTCCCTCATCTCACAGATAACGTAGTGAATTGATGTAGCTGAGAATACGAAACTGCAGCAGGCTAAAGAGAGTGGTATTTTATCTAGCTGGCAGTGCCTGCTCTGCTCTCTGTATCGTTCATTTGATCTTATCTTACACTGGATATTACACCCTGCTGTCTCAACATTCTCAGTGTTGGAGTTATTCAGTGCAGCGACATACAAGAGCTTTTATTCTTCCTGGACATTCCTCTACTGAATAACGGCAAGGCCCTTACAACCTAGTTTTCAATCAGCTTCTTACTATGAGTGATGAGCTCCTACATGAATATACAACCTTCTGGCACATTTGGAACAGTTTTTTTCACGAGATTATTGGAATCCAAATTTGAGCACAGTTGTTTGATTATCCAGCCAGATTACATCTAATCTGATCAGCTGAGTTTAATAATCCCTTTTTTATGGTTTCGCGTAACATTCATTCATATCTTGATGTCCTTAACACTTCTGAATGGTAAGCTGAGAGGTTGAAAGAGCCATGGTTCGTGGGAAATTCTCCCGCTGTGCTGTCCATTGTGTTTTTCCTATACTGGGATCACTGTGGTGTACCACTGATTTTTACCTCACAATCCTCCTCCTCCACTCTTCCCCTGTTCCTGCATCTCTCTTCATGGCAATGTGCTGCCGTGACAACCACAGGGGACGCAGCTGACCATATGATGAGCTGACCCTTACTCTGACAGGAGAAGCCTTCCTGCTGATACATACAGGCACACTCACATGCAGGAGCACACACTTTGACAGGAAAGCACAGATCCAGACACACTGTGACATGTACTCACACACACACACACACACACACACACATGTGGGAACCACACACAGAAATGCCCTGTCATGTCACAGCACAACCCAGGTGGGCGTCTCTGTCACCATGTCCACAGGCTACCATTCTTCATGATTGGTTCATCTTCTCCACAGCTCTGTGCTTATTGGTTTAGGATGTTGTAGTTTGTCTCTGTGGAAATATTATGCTTTAAACTTTTATTTTGTACCATTTTTGCCTAAAATGTGCAAAATTTTTCCGCATTAATCTATAGGCTGCTCATGTTCACTCACTCACCCTGTGCAGTGGTTCCCATAAGCCTTTTTTACCCTCTACATATTCATGAAACACATCATGCATATTGCAAAGATTAATCCTCTTAATCTCATGAAGTGCTCAGGTGGACTCCTTATTCCACATTTTTTGGCTGCATTTCAGTACTTGTATTCTATGTGTAGATGTGTATTTGTAAATGCATCTATATGAATGCATGCCATATTCTTTTACATTAAACCAAATACCATTATTAAAATTTCCAAAGCTGCTTGAGTAAGACAAAGTCTTCTTCCCTCTCAGATGTTCTGTCTTTTTCCATGCTTTTTGGTTCTCAATACGCCATTATACTTACACCCACTTTTAGGTCAGCTTTTGCACAGTTCCTTTAGGTTATCAAAACAACTCACAGGACAATATGAAGATGCATTACCTACTGAAACAGGTTGAAGGGAACCCCTTTTCAAAGAGCACATTTTTATGGCTTTAAAAAGCTGTACATCTGCCTTTCCTCCCTCAAGTGTATTGTATACAAAAAGGATGTGGATGTGTACTATGGGCAGGGTTTTCCTATCCAACAGAATGTTGCTTTACTTTCCTCTTGTGTTTAAATTCAGTGCTTTCTGTGTATTGTTTATCAAGCTTTTTGACTTATGCATAGATATATATAGATGGATATAAAGACCTTCAGGGGCATTCCTGCACAGGCAGGCAGATAAACAACCACTGTGGCTAGTACAGCAAGCCAAGCAGGATTCCTCCATTCTTAGAGACATTACTCCTCCGGATCTAAGCTCTTAATTCTACAGGATGGCAGGAAAAAGTAACCTATCCACCCTTCCCTGGACTCCCCCACCTCTCCCGCTCTTTGTCTGCTGTGCTTATCCATGCCCTTTGCCTCCCTTTCCTTTATTTCTCTCTTAGCGTCTATATTTGTCCCACTCACCTAGTGCTGCTTATCCCTCACTAAACCTCTCTCCTCCTACACTACACTGCCTTTTCCCTTTTCTCTTTGGTCTTTTCTTGATCCTCTCACTGTGATCCCTTTACTTCAGTTTTTGTTTTTGCCCCTACACAGTGTTTCTTTTCCTTTTAGAATTTCACACTTTCCTTTCCCACCCCTTCACATCTCTTTGATTTCCCCCCCATCCCCCCTTGTGTCAAACCAATTTTCAACTTTTTTTTCTATCACTCCACAGGGATGTGAGGCGTCTGGTGGTAGCCATGTCAAGAGCCAGACTGGGTCTGTACATCTTTGCACGTGTGTCACTGTTCCAGAACTGCTTCGAGCTGACTCCTGCCTTCAACCAGCTCACTGCCAGACCACTGCAGCTGCACATCAGACCACACGAGTACTACAACCAGGAACAGCCTGTACGTTGACACACACGCACATAGACATGCTACTCTCTTAAAGTACAATACTCTCCTACTCCATTAAATCTGGTTGATGATGAGGTACTCAGGCACCAGATTTACTGATAAGAACTGAGCTTACTTTCCCACGTTTGACATCAGTGTCCATTTACATAAAACCACTCTCAATCTCCAGCATCCCACAACGTCATAGCTGCCACGGCCCCCTGACTCTGTCTAATCCTGCCTCTATATTCTGAATGGAATCTTCATTCCACTTGGTCCTCACTGGTCCCAAGTCTTAATGCAGCTTTACCCATAGGCCCAGCTCTGTTAACAGCATTCTGCAGAGGGCCATCTGCAAGCATGGGAAACACAGGCCTGGTTATAATTAACCCCTGAGGGTCAGAAGGTAAAACCACTCTCCCAAATCCCACCTGGCCAGCATGGGACGACTGTTGTCTGGTCACTGTGTCTCACTGACTGGCGTGTGTGGCAACAGGGGTGTCTAAAATACCCCACAGCCTCTGACACTTCCTCTGACTCTAGAGTGTTCATCCCCATGGGGGACAGCTCTTTTGGGCACACACATGCGGCCCCTGCCTAGCTTGTCTATCTAGAGTCGGTAAACCCCTGCTGCTTTCACGCACATGCAGATTAAAAGTCAGATTTTGTCAGGCAACACTCGACCAGAGCTGTCATGGGCTATTTAACAATGCTAATTCAGAATCCTTTATAAAAACACTGCTGCTTAATGCTCCATGTGAATATATACATATTTATAGCTGTGTTAGCGTGTAGAATTGGAGAGACAGTAAAACATGGTGTATAGTTACATTAAGTCACTGGGAATAACGTTAACGCCCCAGTGGTTTTACTGATCATTTTACGGCAATGAAACCACGCACAGGTTGTACAGTAGTGAAGCTCTGTCTCATTCCCTTTGACAAGATGCCCACAGGGCCTCTGAGCATCACCCCTGTATTAAGCAGGCAACAGCCAAGCAGATTAAATATTCTGATCGCCTCACTCTTCAGTTTAGGCTGTTAGACTCTGTCTGCATACTAATCTTGTCAAATTACCAACTGTGCATCCTCAACTTCTTTTGCGAGTACGTGAGCAGTGATTGCTGGAGGGAGAAATTTGCTTTCAAATAACAAGCAGGTAGCAGCAGGCATGTGAATTGTAATTTCCCTACACATTTTGCCTCAGATCAATACGTGACCAGGTGGTGCCTGAAAGAATGATTGCTAACAAGACAGAGTATTCTTCATTATCATTCCTTTCACATTACATCCTAGACTCAAAGCAGTCTTATTGTTATTCTTTTGTTTCCCCCTTCAGAGAGATGCTTCAGGACAGCCAGACCAAATCGTGAAGAACATGCCAGAGATGGCCAACCTTGTGTATAATATGTACATGCACATGATCCAGACCTCCCAGAAGTACAGACAGGTAAAAATCTTTGATAACCACAATACTGGAGTGTGTCAAAGAAGATGTGAAAAACTGCTACTATAGTAGCATAAGCTATGACACTACACTGGCATTACCTAATCATAAATGTTTATCATTAACCTTCCTAAAGTCTTGGCAGCTGTGACTGTCCCTGCCTGGTCGCAGTTTTTAACCTTTAAGCTTTAATGCAGTACAGTAAGTAGGTCAGACATAAGAATTGTTGTAGTTCTGCATGTGAAAAATTAACAGGCCACAAGCCAAGCATAAGTGCCAAGTGAAGCTCGAGTGGTTTTTTAACTGTACAGTCAGTGTTGCATAGAGTCTCCTGTGGTCACTAAAAAGAGGAGAATTAATGAGAGTAGAGAAAAATACTAAAAAGGCGAGAGAGACATTTCTACTCTGCTACTATCCAAACTATGATGCTCTGAACAAAGAAAATATTCCTGTATAATACACCTACCTCTCATACACTCAGCCACTTGCCAATCTATTAGGCACAACTAACTTCAACTAATGCAGTCTAATACAGGAATCCTGCAATAAATTATACCTCCATTGAATTATAATGTTCCACTTTTGTTGAAACAGTTTTAGAGGTGTGGACTCAACTTTATGGCCATTTTAGAGACTCTAGTTTGTGATGTTGTTGAACTGCATTGTAAAACTGGCAGGTGTTTCTATTATTTTGTCTCTACATTTATATCTATGAGGGTAGGTTTAGTAGCAGAACCACCTTTGCACTGCACAATACAGTTAAACGGCACCTCAAAACTGAAGCCTCCAAAAATGATCAAATACCTCTTAAACAGAAACTGTGAAATTACTGAACTGAGTATATTTTACAATATAATGTCAAAAAATTAAGTAGAAACATTTTTGCTTCGTGTTTTGAATATTTTCCTTCCCTGTGGCTTCTCAGCAGCAACAAGAGAAACTGGCTCTGCCTCCACAACAGACCGAGACAGATGCTGTGGTTGAGAAAGCACCCACTAGCTCTCAGGAACCGCAGGAAGAAACCCCCATGGAGCAGGAAACCCCAGAAGGAGACGCAAGCTCAGAGCCAAACTCAGAGGACACCAGCGAGCAGACAGGAAACCAGGATACAGTAGGCCACGCTAAGATGCCAGAGCATCCTGGCAGAGACAGCGACAGCGAGGAGGAACAAGAGCAGTAGAGCATCTAACATGGGACTATTGAGGGACCAAGTGGAATCCCATAAGAAAAACATAGCATGGAGTCAATGATTCTGAATTAATTTTCTACTGAAAGGAAATCCTTATGATTTTTTTCTAAAACCTCTGATTTTTTTGTTACCATCAGTACTTTATTAAAAAAAACAGAAATCCTTTCATTGTCTGTCTCATGTTTACTACATTTAGCTGATAATACTCTTCAAAAGACTCTAATCTACTCTATATATGCTTCTTACACGCACGCTTTAACAAATAGTATACAGTCAACACATTTAAACCTTGTTAGAATCTCTCTGTCATGATACTTGCATCCATTCATCTGCTTCCCTCCTCTGCATTAAGCACAACTCAAATCTGATTGGCTCAGCCTATACCAGCAACACAAGCCGCAACTAAGCTGCATTTGTAGGTCAGTCACTTCACCCAAGGGCCAGTGTGCATGCTGGGGGATTTCAACTTGCCCCCTGGATGTACACAGTCACTCAACCAGCAAGCCTTAAATCCTCTGCCATTCATAATTTTGTGTGAAATATGAACGGCATAGTGTGGTTTGCAGGGCGGTTGACATCAGCTGGATCAGTCTAAGGGTTGAGATTTGATGATCAAATATAAGAAAACAATAGGAGGCTTAATATTTGTTTTCAAAATGGCCAT
This sequence comes from Chromis chromis, assembly GCA_900302755.1. Taxonomy (NCBI): domain Eukaryota; kingdom Metazoa; phylum Chordata; class Actinopteri; family Pomacentridae; genus Chromis; species Chromis chromis. Next base: position 32,000 of record OMNN01065307.1, read on the forward strand.
TCGAAAGCCAGGTTCCAACCAGGACTTCTTAATTTAAACATAAATTAAATTAATTAAAATTAAGAGGTTAACACAGTCCACAGCCCTTAAGGCAGAAACACAGACTGGAAATTAATTCATTATCATGCACCAGAGGTTAGTTGTTGTTACATCATACCTCAGGCAGGCTGATGGAACAGGTCAGCTGCACAGCTGCTTGTGCTTGGGCCAGTAGGAAGACCTGATGGAGAACCATGTGTTGACGGATGTGGAGAGACACATTTTCTGCAGTCAGTCAAGTGTGGAGCCATGCAATGCTTTTTTTCCCCCCCTATCATCTGAGTGCAGTGCATGCCAGGTCGAGGTTCACATGAGTATTTTGGAGTAGTAGGCTATGATTTTCTGTCGGCTGAGGAAAGGATTAGATGGAGAGGTTAGATAAGAGAGATTATCTGTCGGCTGAGACTGCAACTTTGAATTACTGGCAGAAGTTTTGACAAAGAGCCAACAAGACTATGACCAACATACTATATCACATAATTACAAAATTATTGCATAATTTATACTGTATGAATAAACATTGCAACAAAGGGGTTAAATGTAACCATGAAACAACATGCCAAATGTTCTTCTGTGTCACTAAGTAAGCCTCTAGAAACCCATGACAGCAAGCATACTTTTTCTTGAGTCACATGAATGTCTGCATTGTGTAATATCCTCCCTCTGTTCAGCCTCCCAGTTTTCTTTCTGTCCTCTCCCAGCTGGTCTCATGAGAATTTCCTTGCCTGTGGAACCTTGTTGTAGTAAATTAGAGCTAACTAGTGGGAAGTGGCTACTGCTGGAACACATCTTCTCTGGAACCCTCAAGCAGGATCTGGGAGACTTGCTACAAGCAAGAAGGAAACCAGGCGCTCACTTCCTCCAGAACCGTTCCTCTGCTGAAGGTGAACATGTCTTTTATACTCACGCGACAGGTATTCATTAGGTTAATTGCTACTTTGCAAAAGCTCAGACTTCTAACCTTTGCTAAGGGTGAATATATCACAAAGACTAACAGCATGCAGTGAAACGTTTTGCTCTCTGTGTACCGACTTGTACTTGAAAATGTCTTTAGTACTGCTGATAAAATTGTCTTCAATGTTTTTAACTATTTTTTAAATCTAAGGCGATTTTTTTTCTTTAAGATGATAATTGGTTATTTATTCATTTAAAGGTGCTTGCAATAAATTTAACACTGCAAAAGCAAATAAAAGAAGAAGTTTAGGGAAGTAGAAAGAGTTGAAGTGTTTTTCGTGAGATGAGGCTACAAGAAGAAGCCAGAATCCACTTGTTCTGGTTGTGTAATGTCATTCTGCCCTTAAAATAATTGTGGTTTGCAGCCTGATGTGTTTTTTTTCTTTTTAATGTGAGGGTGTTTACCAAAAGCACGGGATCCACCATGAGACACACTCGTGTTGAATGTGTAATTTATTGCCCAACCCTACGTGACAGTAGTGTCACAACAGGAAATTACACATTATATAGAGTCAAGACAGTAGTGCCTGGAGGGGAGGAGGATCTGACCATTGTGTCTTAAAGCTAAAAACAGGCTCAGGGAATCAGTCTGACAGCACACAACACTTTCACACTCATAAAGTCATCAGTTCTACAATCTCAACTTCAAGGCTGAGCCTCGGGGCAGATTTTTCTGGTGGATTTTATCACAAAAAAGATTTACAGTCTTACTGCTTTCTCTTAATATTACACTGTGTGGAATAAATGAAGTTTTACCATAGCAACGTCTCTACATATTGTATGTTTGCTGGTATATTTTGCATAAATCTTCAGGCAGGAAAGATTCACACATTGCACAGTATACCAATTAGCAGTTTTTTCATGACGAATAATATAACAGCCATTTTTTTAACCGCTCAGAATAGCAGCACATTATACTCCTGGCTGCGGTTTTTATCAGCGTTGACAGTAATGCCTATTACCAAAGTTATGCATGATCTCTGCTGATCTGCTATTAGTGGGTGACTAACGTGCCAGTGCCAGTCTTCAACACTATGTGAGTGGGCGGCCTGTTGTCCTCAACAGGCAGACGGGCCTGGTGGTTATTGCTTGAGGTTGCCAGCTTATCATGCCTTGTCAAGGCCACTGCCTAATCCTGACAAGTACATCCAGATCATCAACAGGGCACGTTTCAATCTGATAATCTCCCATCATCACTGAAGAAGCACTGCTGCTCACAGGAAACACTGATGCTATTGTAGTGACTGACACTCTATCATGTGCGATCTAAAGTGTTCTGCAGCCAGACTCCAGAATTCCAGCAATCTGTTATTGTTGTTTATCAACTGAACTATAGTGAAAGTATATTGTTTGGCAAGGCATGCGAACGTTCACTTTGAGTAAATTATCAGTCATTCAAAAACTTTGCCTTTTTCTTCCAGACTAGAATGGCCAATTGTGGGTCATGTTTCTGGTGCATCATATGGCTGGTGATCCTGCTGTGCTTTGGCTGGCCCCTCGGCATCACCTTAGGGGGTCTCTACGGCCTCATTTGCCCCCTCACCACCTGCCTCGGCCTGGACCGACTCTCTGATTTACTTCTGGAGGGAGCCAACCTGGGCCGTACCTGTGCCAATAACATGAGGCACGGCAAGCCTTTGTGTTAAGATCCGTCCTGAGTGATGAGAATCAGACAACACAACAGCAGAAAAGGCTTCACTTCGAGGAAGACTGTTAATGTCTATTTCATGTGAAGATATCCCGAGATGACTGGTGCTCAATAAACTAAGAAACTTTCTTTCTTACTTACATAAGAAAAAGGTCTGGAAGGTCAGGAAAATGGATTCCACTCCTACTGTTAACATGTAATTAACCGTGGATTTCCAATTTGTGTGGGTTTGTAAGGAGGAAAATAGGCTTTGTGTTCATGGTCTGTGTTTGCCGTTTAATTCACGATGACACTGCATGAAGAAGATAAGAATGAAAATGGCAATTTAACAATGGAAATGTTTAGACTTGTAAATGACTGTATGGGAACTTATAATGCGATTAAAAACTGCTTTGAACTTGCCCTCTGTGTTTGTTGATTGACTTATTGTATACAGTATTTGGGGGAAAATCCATGTTGTGAAATCTTAAGATGAGCGTGAATAGTAAGATAGAGAAAGCTGCAGATATGAAAAGATGCATTTTTCACTGTTTGTTTACCTGCTTTTTCATATTCAGGGTCGAGGGGGATTGGGGCTTAACCCAAAACAAATTTCACTGAAATGATGGAAACTATTTTGATTAGGCTGCCAGGTCATGTCACAGCGAAAACAGATGGATACGCAACTGCTCAGATGGATATATGGACACCTTAAATTATAATTATTCTCCAGTTAATCGATAACTTTGTCTGTCTGCTGTTTGTTATCGGATAGGTAGCTTACAGTGAAGTTTATCAAAGGAAAAGCTTTGATAAACTTCACTGTAGTTTGTTGTGAATAAACAATATTACTTGGTGCAGCTTTAAAGTCAACACAAATTGCAGGTTTAGACAGTGAAGCTAAATCCATACAGCTGAAGAATTGGTTAAGCGTGATGTTTGATTGAGGCTGAAAATTAAATCATTTACATTGCATAAGTGTAGATAATCATTCATTATTTATGTTTATAGCATTTCATTTTTTTCCTGTTTATCTATTTTTTGCAGTGAAAACTTTCTCGCCATTTCTTAAGCTACTTTCCTCAAACTCATCACTGAGCACTGAGAGAAAATAAACCATCACAAGTTAATTATAATTGAATAATGCAGACAGGTACTTTATTTGATGGGTCTGAAGGATCATCATCCAATCAGAGGTCAGCTACTTCCAAGTTTGTATGTCTCTAAATGCAAGAAACAAAAATAAACTAAGATGTTCTCAGATGAGCAGTTTCAGAGTTTAAATCAGAAGCTAAAATCACAGTTCAACTGTAACTTTGAGACTTCAAGAACTCACAGTACAGTGTAAACATTTGCTCTTGCTTTTGGCTAAAACTGTCCAGATCCTCTCAGACAACAAGCTCAGCATTAAATTGACCACACTAAGACAAACAGATACACTACATACAAGTGGCTGTGGGCTTCTCGTAGCAGTCAGCAAAAGTTTGAAAAGCACAAAGGGACAAAGTGAAATGACTTAGTGGCTGAAAGTGCGAGACAGCTGCTAACCCTGGCAGGCAGATTGGATACTTCTCTCATATAAACTCTAACTTTGAAAGGGTGTATGAAGTGGTGTGACCCAGTAGCTCAAAGACATTCAAAGCTACTTGTTTTTATATTATTGTTTCTAATAAGAAGGCTCATGTGGCTGAGACTGAAACTGGCTACGGGATAAAAAAGTAAACTTGTTATAAAGTTTCGAGTTTCTGGTTCAAGATTTAAGCCTGATTTTTTTTTTTTTTTTTACAGTGGAACCTTTGAAAGCAAACATCTTAAGTAAGGACTCAAAAGTTTTGACCCAAAAAAAAAAGGCTCTGAAGAAGTATGATCTATTGGCTCAAAGTGCTGTGTGGTTGCACTGAAGTTTTGACATTGTGGGTTCATGCCTGAGTAAGTTATTGAATTTTGAAAGGCAACACCCAGAGGAGAAGTTGAATAGTTCTCAGCTCTGAACTTGTGTGAAGAAGGTTTGTGTACCGCGCATAATTCATCTCAGATACTTCATCTGATAATTGGATAATGTACATTTTGCAGGTTTTTTATGCTTTTCTTTGTAAATTAATAAAGACAAGAGCTAGTTCCCTTCCCAGTGGTCAGTTGTTAGAATGTAAAAGGCACATTATCGAGGGATACAGGGATACAGTGTCTCACATGCAAAACTGCATCCAATAAGGCAGATGGTGACTGAAGGGAAGGAAACTATGTATAAGAGACAAGTCCAGTCAGTGTTTCACCAACATGTCATTCATTATACATTGTTGTCAAGTAAAAGCCTATTTTGTGGAATTTTAATTTGGGAAGAAATTTACTGACATCCCTGTAAGGCTTACATAAATTTGTCCACTTAGCCGAAATAATTATTTTTTGATAACATAAAGTTGATGTTTTTTCGACGACATATGATACCAAGACGTTTTTTTGATGACATACTATGCCATGAGTTTTTTTTGACAGCATACTACACGATGACTTTTTTTGGCCATAGTATAATATGATGTATTATTGATAACGTTTTTTTCTATGACATACTGTGCTACAACGCTGTTTTGACGACATACTATACTATGACGCCTTTCTTTGACAACACACTATACTGACATTTTTGATGACATGTTCATATGACGTTTTTGAGGCATTTTTGACGACATACTATACTATGACGTTTTTGACACACTTTTGACGACATATACTATGAGGTTTTTGAGGCATTTTTGACGACATATACTATGACGTTTTTGACACATTTTTGACGACATATACTATGACGTTTTTGAGGCATTTTTGACGACATACTATACTATGATGTTTCTGAGACATTTTTGATGACATACTATAATATGATGTTTGTGAGGCATTTTTGACGACATACTATGTCGCTGAAAACTGTAATTTTTTATAGTTCATGAAAGTTTTGTAAATAAAAGGCTTTTAAAGGAGTGTGAAAACATATACTATAACTATAATTGGCTCTAAAACACTGTATTCTACTTTTTGGATACTAAAGATGCATCCTATGTTTATGCAATTGTTTGATATTAATATTTTCTTTCCATTTCATTTATTTCAGTTTCTTTGTATACATATACGGGGCTACTATACGTATAGATCTATCTATCTATCTATCTATCTATCTATCTATCTATCTATCTATCTATCTATCTATCTATCTATCTATCTATCTATCTATCTATCTATCTATCTATCTATCTATCTATCTATCTATATGTCTGTCTCTTTTTCTTTAAATCATTGTCATCTGTTGATGAACTAAATGGACTATTTTCTTTTCTCCTTGTTCGTTTGCATATTTTTATGTCCTTTATACCCTGCTCCTTCATTGTCTTTGTTAAATTAATTGTCATACAACTTTACCTTTAACCTTAGGTCAAGTTAGGTCCCTGCTATTATCCCATGCAGTGTATCATAGGGACATAAGGCTATGTTAAACTCCATTTCTTTAAGGCTAGTTGCTAGTTTCAACCCCTGTGACTCAACCCACTGTGCTCTGAGCTATCATGACAAATAGGGGAGGGAGTGCTTGTGCTTGACCAAACATTTTAGAGGAATATCATAGTAAATTACCATTTTCATCTGGCACGTACTAATTTAGTGACCTTAAGTCTCATTTTTGCTGTCCTGGCTGCTGTTGGGGTCAGTTCGGTTTGCTTTAGCAGAGCTTTTTTTGAGCTTTGAGACCAGCAATAATGGTGCTCATGAGGTGAAAAAAAATGTTGCCCTAAAAGCTTTTTATATGCTGTAGTTTGTCTGCTTAAAAGCCCTTCTCTTGCTGCATCTGAGACAGAGGAAAAGGTAAAAGTCAAAAGGTAATATGGTTCCAGAGGTTAAGTGGAAGACTCCACTTCAGCTTCTTTGAATGGGGGGGGACTGCTATTACGCAACCCTAAATAATGTATTGTAGTGAGGATGTGCAGTGATGGAATGTAACTAAGTGCATTATTTTACTCTTTTGCAGCCGAAACAAAGTATTGTTTTTACTCCACTACATTTTTCTGGCGGCTATAGACACTGACACTTTGCAGATAAGTTTTCATACAAAATTGCTCACACTCTTTGCAGATTGCAACAAACAAACCTTCCCACAAGTCATTTTGAAATTCACATTTGATATAGAAAGATATCTAATTTATTCTGTCTTGTTTCAAGGTAAAGCCACACACACATTTCAAGGACAGTTTTTAAACATTTAAAATAAAAGACATTGAAATATTCAGACTGCATCCTCAAATATCATTTTAGGATTTAATTATAGACAGAAATGTCTTTGTAAATTTGGACATTTTTGCATATTTAATTCAATAAAGTATTTAACAAAAATGCTGCTCTCATGTTAATGCACGCAAGGGACAGTTACAAGAGAACACTTTTACTTTAATTATTTTAAGTGCATTTGGCTATTAACGATGATGTACTTTTACCTGAATAAAATTTTGAATTTCATATATTTTTATTCAAAGTGAGTGTTTTTGTATTAAGTATTACTTTTAAGTGAATTATCTGCATAATTCTTTTAATGGTTTAAATGTGAAATTAGTCCTTTTGGATTAATTCTAAATCTTTAAAATATCACAGACGTTGAAAACATACTGGGGCGGTTTGCAGCTGAGTGTGAAGCGGCTGGAATGAGGATTAGCACTTCCAAATCTGAGGCCATGGTTCTCGACCGGAAAAAGGTGGCTTGCCCTCTCCGGGTTGGTGGAGACGTCCTGCCTCAAGTGGAGGAGTTTAAGTATCTCGGGGTCTTGTTCACGAGTGGGGGGAGGATGGAGCGGGAGGTTGACAGGCGGATCGGTGCAGCGTCTGCAGTTATGCGGTCGCTGTATCGATCCGTCGTGGTGAAGAGAGAGCTAAGCCGAAAGGCGAGGCTCTCGATTTACCAGTCAATCTACGTTCCAACCCTCACCTATGGTCATGAGCTTTGGGTCATGACCGAAAGAACGAGATCCCGGATACAAGCGGTTGAAATGAGTTTCCTCCGTAGGTTGGCTGGGCACACCCTACGAGATCGGGTGAGGAGCTCGGTCACCAGGGAGGAGCTCGGAGTAGAGCCGCTACTCCTCCACATCGAGAGGAGTCAGTTGAGGTGGCTTGGACATCTGTTCCGGATGCCTTCGGGACGCCTCCCTCGGGAGGTGTTCGAGGCATGTC